>VYXC01011365.1:6914-229171 GCA_013397175.1 Platysteira castanea
TTTCTTATAAGAGCTTCTATTTCCCTACTATTCGTGTTACTTATTTTTGCCGAAGTCCCCAGGTGGCTTGGCCTGGACCTGGCTCACAGCAGAACTCCCACTGCCCACACTGGCTGGCAATGGGCAGACAGAGACAGAGATCTTCACTGGATTTGCAGTAGTCAAAAATAATAGAGGGTAGCATAATTTATATTTTTGGGTTTGTTAATTGTCCAGATAGTGGATGATGTCATTAGCCTGTGTTTGGGCCGAATACACAATGTATACACATCCCACAGAAAAGATCATGCCAAAATTACACCCTCTCCTATAGCACTGACAAGAGTCAAAAAATATACAGATACATCAAAATGAAAAAGACTAAAAAAAAAAAAGGAAAGCGAAAAGAAATCCTCTTTTGTTGTATGATAGTGAAGAGATGTATCAAAATCCATAAATTAGGCACAACTTTAAATCCACATATAATTTCAATTACATACATCTGTTTCTCCTTAGGAAGAATGAAGTGAGGTCAACAACTAAACATTTTACAACCATCAAGATTCTGGGATGCTTTTTAAGCTATATACATATGTGATTTGTAAGAAACCTATTTATATGTAAAATTTCTCATTTGAACATTCATTCCTTTTATTATGCAAACGCCAAATTTTTTGGAAGCTACAGGCTTCGAAGTGCAGTGAATGCACGTATTTCAGCCCAATGCTATTCCTCTAATTTTTTTTTCATTTTAACCCCCTGATGTTTCTGTCATCATGAAGAAAAATATCTATTTAACTTTCAGATCTGTAGATAGAAGGGAATATATGTGGCATAGATTTTCCTTTAAAAAAGTATGTAAAAGGTTTGTGAGCTCTTTGACGAAAGTAAAAATTAAAGCCTTAACTGAGGTTTTTGAGAGAAGATGGGCAAGGGAGGAACATTATACGCTGGGACTCAAGGTGGAGGATTTTTTAAATCTTTGAATTATATCTAATTTCATATGTTTGAGTGGCACTTCCTTTCCTTCTCACAGCCAGTACCACTCACAGCCTTGAACAGAGCCCCGTTCACTCAGCTGTGACAGTCTCATTGTGACCTGGGTGAGAGTTATGTCCAAGATGTGGCATATATCATCATTTTACCAGTGATATTAATAAAGTTGATGACTTTACTTATATGGTTTTTGGTAACACAAAATGAAATGGAAATATGTTTTACATTCATCCTAAATGTATGATGTAATGTATTGACCCTCCTTGAGCCTGCAGACTTTTTGAATTCCTCAAATATTAAAAAGTGAGCAAAGACCTAAGTAAGCTTGCTCAACAATAAGTCAAACAAGAAAGCAGAATCTCTTGGAATACATAATCATAAATCCTTCATGCATAAAATAAAAAGCAAAATACTGACCTAAATTGTTAATAACAGGAAAAGTCTGTTAATACCTGTTGTATAAACCCCTAATCTTTACAGTTGTTAACAGAAACTGGAGTGCATGCATAAAAAACCTCTCTTCACAGCAATGCTGTTATCCACATCAGTCAAGATAATCCCACAGTAAAACCTTGCTAAAGAGGGAATGTGGCATGTTTGGATAATGTCAATGATTAGAAAACACGTCCCAGAAAATGCTATGCAAAACAAGTTTAAATATTAATGCACACCTTCCTAGCCGTTTTCAAACTGAGAGTCTCAAATTATTTACGTGGACCTCAAGGGCTGAACTCTGATTTCAGTTCCAGATGTGAAACAAACAGAAGTTTCTGTGTATTTGAAAGCAAAGTGTAATTCTGTGTCACAAAACTCCACAGCAGTTTTTTCACAAAATATGAATTCTCTGTCTACACGAGGGTAAATCGAGTCACAGAGCAGGGACATGATTGATTGAATGTGAACACATTGAACCACAGCCCATAACAAACCTTGCTATCTCTTATTACCATTTCCTCCTTCATGGCTCAAAGAAACATGCTTCTGGTTCAAATCCATTCTGTCTTAGGCTGACAATATATTTGATCATAGCTCATCAAAGAGGACAACTTTGTTCTGTAGACCACACTATAAATTAAATGCCTGGGAAATTTTCATAGAGTATTTAGTATGTTCTGGAGAAATCATTGAAAAAAGACAGAATTACACACTAAACCTCTGTGAAAATTCATGTCCTTATTTTCTGCTCTCAATTGATGGTAATTGAAAATGATTTGCACTTGCAGGTTGGCACTCATGGACTGCTAATCACTTGGGAAAATACAACACATTGCACTCGAGTGCTGTTCCGCTATTGTTTCTCAGGGCAATCAAAGAATTGGCTCTCCTCATGTGCTTATGAGAAAGGTGGTATTAAAAAAAATATGTAAGTGAAACAGAATTAGCTCAGCTAATTTTAGATGGCTAGAGTATAAAAGTCTGGATCTTAGCTGGTTCTTGTGATTTCACGAAGCTGGAGTATATTGTCTTATAAAATGCCTTTTTTTTCTCCACAAACTTAGCAGGGACCTTCTAACGCAGACTCAGGTGACTATGTTGTAGCTATCCAAAGTTAGTGAGATGGATCTCACCTAAAGTTAAATTGAACAAGTCTCCTTTCTGCAGAGCTTAGCAAAATTGGAGCCTTTTGAACTTTCTGGGGCAGTGTAGCAGCCAACCCCTACAGAAACCAATACGCATGGGAGAAACACAAAGGAAAGAGTGAAAATATAGTAGAAGTAATGTTCACACTAATACATAAAAATTGCATAAAAATCTGTGTTTCAGTAAGAAGGTGGTTAGGTTTGTCGGTGGAACCTGTCAATATTATAATTGTCTGATGAGAAGGCTCACAATGTCAGAGCAAAACTCATTCTTCAACAAGCTCTCAGTTCAGCTGCATGAAATTCTGTGTGGCTTTAAGGAAACAGCTGAAAACCTGGAGGACCAGCTGGGTAGCCTTACCAACTAAGCAAGGAGTGTGAGGAAGTATGCCATGCTAAAGCGTGGCATCTTTAATGAAGGCCTGCCTGGAAAGACCACGAGTGGGAAAGGGCTTGGGTTGGGGATTTTTTAGGTTTTAATTTTTAAAGTAGAAGAAATATGTTGTCTCTGACATCCTTTCTGGAAACAAAAAAGACATCAATAAAGTATTTTATAATTATTTAAAATAAAAAAAGTTAAGATATGATTTGTTACAGGAATAAGCATCCTACTTGTAGAGCTGCTAAACTGTGATCAAACAGTTTAATTGTTTCAATTTTAAAAACCCCAAACAACTATGACCAATAATTTGTAGGGAACACCTTAAGCACAAAACAGAGGAAAATATGATTCTGGCAGTGGACTGAGCTGTAGGAATTCTGCTTTCACTTTATGGTTCACTCTCTTTATGTTAAACATTTATGAATAGCATGTGCTTGACCTAGATGGCTGCAGAAGGATGTAGGAGCCCCATACCTCCAAGAACATCCAAAAACTGGAGGTGTGTTTGTGTGGGCTTATGCTGATCATATATAACCTCTTCTAATAAATGGGAGTGGACATGGAAGGTAAAGCATGCCTTGTGCTGTACGTTGCATAACCTTGTTGTTTTGGGCTTTTTTAAAAATCCATGTTAGCAATGAGCAGTGCCAGTGCAGGTTCACTGGCCCCAGGGCCACCAGGTGGCATCTGGCCATGCTATTAAACACTCCCAACATCCAAAGGTGGAGGAACTGCATCCGGAATGCCCACGGGGAGCACACTTAACCTACTGCGCTGCACTGCAGATGGTACTATCCAAAGAGTGCCAGGTCACTGCACCAAAGGTGTGACAAGGGCAAATTTAACGGTTTAATAACTGCAGAGAGAGAAATCCTTGTGAGTGGGAATATTTTTGGCTCCTGAGTTTACTGGAGTATCTGTAGTGCTGGTGGACTAGGATTTCTGACTGTATACACAGGAAGTTCCTTTAGGAAACTAAGCAGTTATGAAATGAGAAAAAATATTTTTACTTGAGTGTCACTGTCTCTTAACCATAGTAATTATCAGTTGTGATGATTAAAGCCTAGTTTAAAGGTGACGTAGAGTATTGTGAGTAATGGAAATATTTACTAGAGATGGATGTTACCAAATACATGAGGATGTATTTCTTTTGAGGAAACAGAGGACACAAAATGTACAAGAAAGAGGGTGACAAAGAGATCAGTAAAAACATGTAATTACAAAGGTGTCTGTGAACAATTTACTTAGGAAAAAGTAGAACCCACCTCTTTGTTTTCAAGGAATAGGTCTAAAACAGGCAGGAGGAAATATTTTTTTCATTAAATTGTAATTAAATTATAGAGCTTGGTTCCGGGTGAATGGCGGAAAGGCAGTTCAGGAAATCCTTAACCTTCTGACTGCCAAAAGCAGTTTGCTAAGCAGGACCAGTCTGTCCTTACCTTGTCTCTCCCATGTCCCATAAGCATCAGCTACTGTCTGCAGTGGGAGGCAGGATTTAGCCATTTCACTCTAACCCAGCATGACTCTTTCTACTTTTCTGTAGCCCAGATCACGTGTGGGGAGAGCATAAAAAGGAACAGGCAACATTTGTTGACAGCATTTTATTCTTTTCCTTTATCGCCCACTTGTCAGCAGCCCTGATATGGTTTTAGAACTCAGCAGAGCGAAAGAAGCATGGCAAGAGGCACTGGAGGGGAAGTTATGACTCTGAAGCATTTGTTTGCCTCATTATGCTAATTTATCCATTATCTCTGGGGTAGTGCAGCATCTTGATCCAGGTGAATTTACATTCAGCTCTTAATTCCATTGTTCCTGGGTTCTCACTCTGTAAAACTGGAATGCTGTCATGAGAAGCTGTGATGGCAAATACACCATCTGTGAGATTCTCAGCTTGTGTTACAATAAAGGCCGTCAAATTCTCCATAACATGGGTTTTTAGATACAGTGCCATAATAAATTATCAGGGAATAAACCATGCAGTCCAACGTTTATACACTCAGGCAGCAAAAGCAAAGGTCTTCAGGTTCATACCTGAGTAAGTGCAGCGGGGCTGCTACTGCTGACACAGCGAGGCTTTGGAAATCCTACATACATCACTGCAAACCATGGATATTTGTCACCTCTGTGTTTTTGGGGCACTCTAATTTTTACTCAGGAACCTGTGAAATGTCTGTAGGTAGGAATCTCATCCTCCAGTTTCCCCAGTTATAAAGTAAAAATAATTTTCATGTTGCAGAGTGTTGTGATTGTTTAAGTTACCTTGACACTTGTAGATCAAATGCATCAGAAAAGCACAAAATATTTCCATGTTCAGTAGATACAGCATAAAGGAGCTGTACATTGGTGCACAGATAGTTAAAAGAAAAACTGTAGTTTTGAGCAAGTGCATATGCAATTTCTGTAGACAACTGCCATTATCCTGTAAGGCACAACTATTGCCAAATTATTAAACTAATTACAGATATTAAACTAAATATCAGTCTTCAAACCCTCTGTTGCCTTTTTTTCTTCCTTTGAAGGCTTTTTATGATTTTTTTATTACTGTGAATACCTATAAAACTTTTAATTTGAATAATTTAGAAATTTGCATTTAATTTTATTATATTTCTTTTCATGTTACTGCAGTGTTGTCTTTGGGCTTTTAATTGATTTTTTTGTTATTGTTAAACACTTTGAAACTTCTGAAATGAACTGCATGAAAAGAATAAATAATAACCCAGTCTTAAGAGAAAACGAGCAATATTTTATTAAAGAGAATCTTTCACAGAATTAAATTCTCTGATTTTAGTATTTTATGAGCAATTACAATAGCGTTTTTAGCAGGTCTTCTGGAAGTAACATATCTGCATCTATAGAGCAGGCATAGAAAATGCTGCAAGTACATGCCTTTGATCTAAATGACAGAAATAAATTTGCTAGGGACACGGTAGCATTAAGCATGTTTAAACTGACCCATATTGCTTGAAGTGCAGGTAGAGTATTTCTCCTTTTGATCAGGGCATTTGATTTAAAGTATAAACAAAATTGAGTTATATGCAAAATACAGGTAATATAATTTGGCACATTAACTCTTACAGATGGGGGTTAATATTTTATCTATCCCCTGTTTTTCTCCTGTTCTGCAGTTAAATTTATCACGAGTCTGCAGGCATGACTTGCTGCTACACATGGACACGAACAATTAAGTTTTCAGTCAGAACTACAGTGAGACACTCCAATCCAACTGCACTCACTAAGCCTTTTGGTAGCTGCATTGATAAGGTGGAAAGAAGTTCATGTGCAAGAAATCTGAAGTGAAGGTACAAATCTCATGCTTGGCTGGTATTTTGTTATCTAGGAATAAGTTGATCCTGAGTGGCATCAGAGCAGCTTTACTCTCAGTGTTTCTGTTTCTTTTAAAACGATCCTAAATCTTTTGGACTCTTATCATTACAGGGAACTCAAATTTGTTAATGTTGTGATTCGAATTACCATTTCATAAGGTTTTAAGCAATTTTTCAGAAAGTGTTCATTAATATTGGTAGCTTTTAGAAAAGTTATAGACTTGTGCCTAACATTCAATAAGACACATTTTAGTTGCTTTTTATAGATCTGGAGGTTGGAGATGTGCTTTTGTAGTTTAAAGCAGTCATAAATGCTTTAACTCATTATGATAAAATTAGAAAATTGAAAATACTATCAAACTTGGGTTTGGGGGTTTTTTTTTCCTACATATCCAAAGACTCTAGGATTCTAAAGTAATTTGCAAATAAAATAATGAAATAATCCGTCAGTTTTTTCAGTTAATCATTAAGCTACTGGAATTGATTTTGAGCACAGCATACTGCTGTGTTTACTCCTTGTTTGAATAGTACAAGGGTTGGCCATCCAGGTTTCTACAGAGCTATAATATTTTAAACTCCCTGGAGAAAGGAGGGAGACTAATATTAAGATGACTGTTGTCAGACTGTTGAGTGAAATCTGACATGTTTAAAGAAGATGCTTCCGTTGTCTGACCTTTCAGCTGGTAACTTCTGAACTACTTCTTACCTGGTGAGATACCCAGCATGTAGAGCTCCCACTCAACACTGTCAGATTACGGAGCTTCCCGTTTTTCCGTTTTATCAGAGCACTCACGGTACTTTGGCTTTGAGCTTAAACAGGTGTTTTAGAAGTTTTCAGGCTTTTTCTGCAACCTGCAAGACCTGGATGCTGCGCCAGGGGATAATTCAGAACAGGAATCTCTTGTGACCAACTGTCTGAAGAGCTTACGGAGTCCAGCTTCATACCTGACTAAGCTGGCTGTGTTGGGTTACATTCTGAAAATTATTCCTCCAGCAATTCCAGTGCTAAGGAGGCTGTAGGGCTGCAGGACTGTTACTGTTCCCCACCTCTTTGCCACCTTTTGCTTGCGTGTACAGGGTGTGCTCGTGCGTATGTCCAGGCAGAGTGTTAAATTTTGTAGACTCGCCGCATTAGAAATTTGTGCAAGCACTCGAAGAGGATACAGCCTTTTTGGGACAGTTGTAGATACACTCATTAGTGTAGTGAAGTCATGAAAGTGTGTTTATGGGGACAGGACTGCAGCAGTGTCACTGTGAGTTTGTTGTGAGGATATTTTGAATTATTTTTCAATTAACGATACACAGGCCCCAAAGAAATAAAAAACAAATACTGGAGATACAAAACTATGTTGCTGAAAGAATTACCAGAGTGATACAGGAAGAGATTCTTGTATAAGACTTGATTTGTAATTGATAATCATAAGATCCTGTCTGTACTCGGTTCTTAAATACATAATTCATGAGCAAAGTCTGAGTAAGTTTTTCAGCCAATAAAAACAACAGTGAAATTGGAATTTAGGGGATTACGAGCACAATAAATTTGATGAACAGTTATAGCTTTTCAGTCTTTTATGGAAGAGAGAGAAAGAAGTTCTTATAGCCTAGAAAGTCAAGTCGCTGCATTTCCACTTGAGAGCTTTTATGGGAAGGGGCAGTTAGACACAAAGCTTAGAGTAAGGGCACCTAGGCGAGATTTAGTTTAATAGACATGATAATCTGAAATCTCATCGTGTTTAAACAGCAGAAGCCAATAAAGGAAAGCTCTCAAAAATTTGAGGCAAAATTTCCAGTGGTTCTTCACAATGAAGGATTCGCTTGATGCTTTCCCATAGGCTGGAAGAACTTCCATACTGGTTTTCTCAGTTTTCAGTCCACACTGATGGTCAGAACACCTCAGTTCTTGCTCAAAGTTGGTTGTACACTGCATGCTTCCTACAGAGGGATAAAATTCTAACAAGGAATGTGCTGTGCCCTTGATTACTTTTTTAAAAATAGTGAATACAAAGTGTATTGCTTGTTCAGAGAAGCATCTGTTATAAGATTAGTCAAAGAGAGATTACGTCCACTGATAACAATTTCTTTAATGTTCAAGAAACTTTACAGTGACCTGGGAAGAAGGATGTGGGATAGTGAATAACAGATTAATAAAAACCTTGGAAAAAGTTCACTGAAATTCACAACCTTTTTTCTTAGTGTTTTCCTAGAAGCATGAAATGTAAAAAAACATATTTCATTTCATAAGCTAAAATACTGATTAGACTGGCCAAAAATTAATTGATTAAAATTGTGCTTTACAATCTCAAATCAATAACTCACTTGTCAGAAAGAATTTGATAATTCAAATCTCACTCTAAATTTTTCTGAAAGAATCAAAAGAGGAAAGATGGGGAGGATGGAAAGCAAGAGGTGGGTCTCTCTTCATATTTGAGACTAGATGGTTTGAATATTTCCTGAAAATCTTCAGAAGTCTTCTGAAATGCTTCAGATGTCAAAATGGAAGCACCTGAAGGCCTATTATCAAAATAATAGCCTCTACAGTCTGTGAACTTGGATAAAGAGAAATGACTCATCTCCAATGATAGGGGACTGATGGATTCCACTGGCAGACAGTGACTTGTGTGACATGACTGGATAATAAGGGCTTTTATAAACTCCTTTGCCTACTTAAGGGCCTAAAAATGAATTTCAAATCACAGGCCAAGATCAGGCACCCAGAGATGGATTCCTTGCTATTTTTAAGAACTCTTGAGACTGCAACTGTGGATGGTATCTATGCACACTCTTTGCTTTAGTGGTAAAATATTCTGTCCTCTTTAGTGAACAAGGGAATAGCTATTCCTGTAATTTTTAATATAAGCTTAGAAAATGTAACTGACAGTGATAACCTCAGTGAACCATCCTGGAGACTACAGGTATTCATTAAATAATAATCATTCTTTGTAGTGCATTAGCACAAGGAACCTTAGCAATGGACAATGAAGCTGTTCTGCCAGTTAGGAATAAAACCTCCCCTGGCAGAAAGACCTTCCAATTTAAATTCTCAATGTGCCACAACAGTTGGATACAGAAGACGATAGAGCAGGTAAAATGCTATAGGGGTCTTTTTGGTAGTATTTAATATTTAACTCGTAACATAGACATCTTCAAGAGTATTCTACAGATTTTAAAGTATGAGAGTGTGATTAAAAGAAAGGCATGTGGTCATGTATTTCAAAGAGAAATTCAGCCTGTTGGATTCATTGTATTCACATGAGATCGAGCAAAATATCAAGCTCTTTTGTATTAACTGAGTAAATATTTTATTCGGACTAATTAGAGTATTGTTTTACAAACATTAAAAGGCTTGCTAAAAGCTATGTCATTCATTATTATCATTAAAAATATTGGTGTTAGGTCTTTGGAATAATTACAAACAGCAATTCTTCATAAGATAAATGGGTAGGATTAAAAATAAGCACATACAAAGCTATTCATCAATTAAATAAATCAGCCCATGCTATGAAAACTCCATGAAAAGATACCCTAGAGACTTAGTTAATATCAAGGCATTACTTATTACAGGAATGCTGATTGTTAGGACATGATGAGAAGGAAATTTTAGAAGTACTGTCTAGATAAGATTAGAGGCTTATTTCCCTTTTAAAATACAGGGGAAATAGTATGGACACCAAAACATCGTGATCTTCTTTTTAGAGTGACTCTCATATATCTGTGCGAAAAGCCAGATTATCCTGTATAATAGCATACAGACACAGGATGAAATGGTGCCTATGTCATGTGTTGTATTCTCTCTACACCACTCTCGCCCTAAAAAATCCTTCCAAACCCACCACTCTTTAGCCTTCAAATGTTTCATTTTGTGGTCCTGTTTAGGCTGTTTCTTACCTACAAATCTGGTGCCTTTGGAAAGCAGAGATGCAGGTCTTTTTTGCCAAGAGTATCAGAGATCAGTAGGTCCAGCTGTAGGCACTGGAGTGATGTTCAGCAGTCTTCAAGTCTTCAGAGACCAAATCAGTTTTAAGGACAGCGTGCAACGTGTCTGAGTTTGTGTGCTGTGGAGCTTGAGAAAGCAAGCAAATGTTATTAGCCTGGGTGGCCGGGCAATGCCAGACTGAGCAGACAGCATTTAGCACCTTCAGCAGTATTGTGCCTTGTCACTGTATCAGCCCTCTCAAGTATGCTGGGGGAACTGGTGCTGTAGTGACATCGTGTAACAGAGAGATGAGAAAAATGGTAGCTGAGGAGGACCCAAGGGCCACCTCCAGCTTTACTGCACAGTGTGACACCCACACCGGGTCCTCTCTGACCCCCAACACTTCACAGCTGCTATCCATTCTCCCGCTGTGTCCCAGACTCCGGTTATCTCTGGGCTGTGTAGTCTCACCAAGACCCTCTTGGCACATTGTCTGCAGAGAAACTTCAGAGACCAAACTTCCTGTGCTGAGCAGCCTGTGAAGAGAGTTAGACATTCACTTGAGATGGAAACCAGCTCGCTTGCCTGAGCAAATGGAACAGTAAGCTGGAAAGTCAGAGAGCTTACTTTGCTGTGGCAGATTACCCTCATTATCACTGCAGGGTTAGTAAATTATAAATATCTACCCATTAGAAGAGGAAAACTCGTACTTAAACACGAGCTCTGTTATTTCTGCTGGGCTTGCTATTATTTTATTATTTCTAATCCTGTAAATAATATTTCAAAAGTAAAATATGTTCACAGTGCATGTAACTTTACAAAGCAGCATCTTCTGTTACATAAAAACAGCAGTACATGAACAATTCCAGCTTGTCAAGTCTCTAAACTGAAAGAGACCAAAATTTAAATCAGAAATGCGTCACTTCCCCATATCCATTCTCCAGCTCAGTTTTAACAGGAATGAAAGACAGCTGCATAACCTGGAAGGCCTGTGGTCTGTGTCTTGCAGGGAGCATGGCTGTGGGGACTGCTGATGGAGCTTTGCTTCCTGCCATGTGTGCCCTGGCAAAGTGTCTGCTATGAAGTATGTGTTCGCTGAAAGGTCTGCCGAGTTACCTATATATATGTCAAAGCAGGGATATAAATAGAAAAGCAAGTTGGGTAGTGTGTGCAGGCTTTATTTGAAAAAAAAAATCCCAAAACAGACTGAGAACAAAAAGAGCTTTTCACTGCCTCGAGCCTGATGCTGGCCAAGTTCCAGATAGATCCCTACTGCTGGCTGAACGTAGAGCTGTGTCAGTCTACACTACGTTGTGTCTGGTTGCCTGTAGCCCTGGATGGCTCTTCTGAGAGCTACAGGTCATTCAGATTTGGGAGTTGTTAGAGACTGAAATATTACAGTTTATGACCTAAACATTTTCATGAAGGACTTTCAAAACTGTATTACAAAAGCTGCAGAGGAGACTACCACACCCTGAATGGGGCTCTGAGAGGCCCTGGACGGCTCACTGATGAAGATAAGATCAAGTAACAACTCAGGGCTGGGGACATTCAAAAAGCATAAGCTTAAGACCTCAGGAATGGAGACCACAGCCCCAGGGCTGTTGGCTGCCAGGCTCACACAGACCCTCGCACCAAAGGGTGGGGGGAGAGAGGCTTTGGGTGTGTGCTGGAAAAGCCTCTGGTGGGAGGTGCAGTGACCGCCCATCCTCTGCTGTGCAGCGGGGCCCAGCTGAGGGGCCCTTCACCCGGGGAGGGACAAGCTTATCCACAGCAGAGGGGGTGCCATGGCCCATCAAAGGCCTCCCCGCAAAGGGGTCCCCAGACCCTGCACCAGAGCACCAGAGATGATGCAACAGATATGTTGCAAGGGACAGTGTCAAGCTGGCCCCTGCAAGGAAGGCATGTGGGCGTTCCCACCTGCCCAAAAGCCTATATTAATCAGTGGGATTCTGTGCTCTCTTTGGTGTGTGGTGCTGTGTGGCGTCGTAGCAGCGGCTATGGAGCACCCTCACCACCAAGAAGAGCAGATGGAGGGGAGCAACGAGATGTTATTGGGACCCTCGGATGGATGAAATGCTCCCACCTAACCCCTGTCACTCTCTCCCTGTCCCCACACCCCCCACGCACACTTCTTTCTTTCTCTTTCTTTCTTTCTTTCTTTCTTTCTTTCTTTCGTTCGTTCGTTCGTTCGTTCATTCGTTCATTTTAATCTCATTTTTGGGTATATATTGAACCTTCGCAGTTCTTTCCAGTTTATACATAGAGACTTAATTTTCTTTGCTCTTCTGGGTATAAACCGGATTGTAACAGGAATGTCCATCTTCTTTTGCTTGGCCTCATTCCTTACATTAATAGCTAACAGATAATATGATGTAAGAGTCATTTTGAGATCCTAGACAATATGAAAAGCTGCCTGTGACTTTACCTTTCCCTGTGAGAAAATCCTTTGGTTGGCAGTGGTACACTTGGACTTCCTTTTGCACTTCAAGATTAATAATGTTGACTTAAAATATGCAGTGAGGAGGAGTTAACTCTTGCTTTCCATAAATATAAAATGCATTTTTAATTTGCACATTTACAAAATATATAATGCATTTTTAATGTACACATTTACATAAAGATTAAAAAAGCCCCACATTCTTTATTTTTTTTTTTAAATATGAAGGACCTTTGTTGATGCCTGATGATCTAAATAGTCAGAGAAAAAAGCTCATAAAAATTCCCTTATATTTCCCCTTAAGCTCATTACAATTCCCTTATGATGAAAAAGTATGAAAAAAAGTATTCAAGGAAATACACCTTGTTTCTTTGAAAATCTGAACCTACAAAATCTGTCCTAAGAGTACATAACTTTGAGAATAGATTGAAGTTTGGGGGACAAATCAAGACCCTACCTTCTGCAAAGATTGATTTTAGGCTGCATTTGTGTTCGTGTCTTCTGTAATATACCTAAATTCACTGCTATATAATCAGGGTGATTTGAGTTTTGAGTGCTGTAAAAAATGAGTAAAACCTCTGTATCTTTGCTTACTTTACATTTTCAGTTTTTCTTGTGACAAGAAGACATAACTACAAAAAGCGTCATCCTGGCAGAACACAAGCATACTGTTGTGTGATGGGATCACAGTCAGCAGTCTTGGCTTTACATTTCTGAATCTGAATGTGCACAGCTCAAAATACAGGTTTATTAGGAAGCGTCAATCCCAGTTTATGCAAAGAGCAGACAGTTCCTTTATGGTGGAGTCTGCTTGCTAGTCTGTTACACAGCTGGGTATAGCTGAAGAACAAGTAGGAGACAAATTAGGAAGTTTGATTCTTGAAGTAACTGGAAACATCCAAAAATATTCTCCATATCTCAGGCCGTTAACAAGAGCAAAGGCAGTACAAAGCACATTCTTCTGAGAAGCCTGGCTCCTGAAGACAGCTCCTACATCATCTGGAAAGGAGCATGATGTTCTCTGAGCTTCTCTGGAGATGTGTGTTGCTGCTAATGATGGCATGTGCTTGTGTGAAGGCCGAAGGGTCCTGCCAGCTCTCAGCTCAGGAGAGTTGGCCTCTGCATTCTGCTTCATCCATTCACCCTACTCAAAAAACCCCACACCATCCTGCCCCACACTGCAGGAACTGGGTGTTTGATGTCCATTTGATTTCATTACATCCTAGTGTCTAATTACATCCTAATAACCTTACCATTTGTACTCCAGCCTGTACAAGTTTTGTGTTTTTCATCTCTGGCTGTGAGTGGTTCTCTTGATATGGCTCATAAATAACCTGCTCTCAGTATGAAATTGTGTAGGTACGAGCAGTGCTTATCTCTACAGTGTATAAAGGAATTCTGTAGAAATAGCTCTTATGTAGATTTTAAACTAAATGCTGATAGCTCTCACGTATTATTTTTAGTATCTGTTAGCTCACTGCAAGATGTTCCTGTAGAAATTGGGAGTTCCTTCACTTAAAATGTGGAATTAACTTTTTCCTAGTATAGAAATGGCATCAAAATACTAGAAACACTTAATGGTGTCAATGATAAGAGTAGAGTTAGGAAAGAAGAGGAAAAATACTAAAAGCCCTTCCAGCTCCTGTTCTGCCAGTCCATCAGTATAGCCTTTATTACATTTACAGTGCTTTGTCCAAATTCCAGGAGATGTAATTTCCATCAAAGATTTTTCCATAATCCAGAAGAATTTATTATCAGAGAACATTTCTTCTATATTTTCACTTTCTTTTCACTATACTAGTGGCTCTACTTCTAGAGTATCACTCACAATGAAATAATAATTTTCTTTCCAAGTCTTCTCTCCACAAAAATCCATCACTGTGTTGCATTCTTCATATTTCCTTAGGTGTTTACTTCTCTGTGGTTTAGATATGAAGACAAATTTTCCAGCTGTATTAAGGTATTCTGTGATGTTTTGCCACCAAAAAAAAAATCCATAAGGTTTACCAAGATGATGTTCCCAAGATAAGGGAACATCCTTTAGGAATGCCTGAACAGCAGATTATATTGTATATAGCATCTTCATTTCTTTCTAGATCAGCACTTTTTATCTATTACTTTCTGAATGAACCTTGATCAGCTGTAAAACTATTCTGAGTTTCTCACTGAGTTCCCAGGCAACCAGACTGCTTTTTGAAATCTGTGTTTTCACTAATTCTTTGCAACAGGTCTCTTTCCTGTCTGGGGTTCACAGAACACGCAGAGCTCATGTCTACTGAGTACTTCATGTGCACACAGTTCCTTTTTCCATGTATGTTTTTTAATGAAACAACGTGTGGATTCTGAAGCTGGTGCTGTGAGACTTTTTCTGATATGAAAAGCCCCTTCATTAAAGATAATGTTTAATTTTTATTACAAACTGTCATTTTACAAAGATACTTTTCCTGTTACTTCTCAGAGTACTCTGTGTGTTACAGGTGGCAAATTGATTGACTCCTGGGTAATTATTTTTAATTTATGCAGAATTAGTACTAGTGATGACAACTCTGAAAGTCCATTGATAGTCTGATGATAATACTACACAATAATACTACATTTTCTATCAAACAAAACAGTATTTACATCATGAGGCCAGAGAGAAGGCCAGTTTTAGAACAATACAGATTTTTTTCTTTAAACAGATGCTATCTTCAGTTCCTTATTTCCTTGTTGTGTTTCCAAAGGTGGAGGAGGTAACACAGTAACACATATAGTTGTGTTTGCCCAATAGAGTAAATTCCTAAACTTGCTCCTTCAGAAAAGTCAGATATAATGTCTAGGGTACAAGATAAAACTGACTCTATGTGATAAAACTAAGGCACTTGACCAAAAGTCTATCCCTAAATAACCTATTGAATAATCCCTGAATAAACAGTGGTTCTGTGAAATTTTCTGTATGAAAGCACAAATGGGTAAATTATAACATGGCTAGTTTACGTGTGTTGTCCAATATCTTGTGCACATTTTATTGTTGCTGTGTCCAGAAACCTTGAAAGAATGAAAAATTCAATCTACTTCTGAACGTAAGTATCCTAATATCTTAATAAGGCTGTGAGATCAAACAAAATTTTTTGTTTGTTGCAATCAAACAAAAAATCCTTTGGAAAGTTATTTGTTGTTCTTGGACGTAATAAGTGACTTTTTTCAGAACCAGCAGGTTTTCAAGTGAAGTAAGACAAAGGGTTAAGTGTGTGAAATCAGAGATGCTTACACTGGTGTTTTATGGGATAATGATCTTTCTTCAAGTCTGATAAAACATTTATGGAGTTGCTGTGAGCTCCCCATAATGTTACTAATGTAGTTGATAGTTAAAGTAGAAACAGACTAACAGGGGAGATAACCATTGTCTTAGAGCAACTGTGTTTTACGGTCTGAATTCCAGATACTTGGTAAATGATCTATGAAGCTATTGCTAATTATTTTATGGAGTTATCTATAACTTTAATCAGGAAATTAATTAGTGCTATAGCTGTATGTTTATGTAATGTAAGATATCCTTTTCCCCTATTCCCATATAGAGGGGAGTGATTACAATTTAATACATGACTACATGCTTTCAAATTATATTATAATATTATAGTGATTTACAGTTTAGATCAGATTCCAAGCAATGCTTCAGTGCCTTCATCTGCCTCCTCAAATGGAGGGCAGTCCATGCCTGTTGAGGATGACTGGAAGGAGATAACACCTCCTTCTTCAGAGCCCATGCCCTGGGTCCTTATGGGAAGAACTGAATGCAGCTTAATTAGTGAAAGGAAGGTAAAACTGGAATGAAGTACTCGAAATCTCTGTTAAATTCCATTACTTTTACTAGAGAAACTCTCTCCCTAGTTCAGCTGCTCTTATTGAGACAGTCTTGTCACTGAAGAAATTTATCTCATTTTGTCATGTCTGCATTTTTCCATTTGCAATCTTTTTGTTAATATATTCCTTACCAGTCCTACCGCATTTGCCTACACAACCATATCAGTGAGAAGGGTTTTCTCTACTTTTTAAAATGGAACATTGTCCTGTATATTTTCACTTAACATCCCGCACACACTGCTGATAAAGTAAAAATGCCACCAAAACCAACGAACAAAACCCCACTTATACAGGACCACTCAAAACATCTGGAAGCAGAACACCTAACAACAGAACATAAAGAACAGAACATTGATTTTCTGTAATTCACCAGTTGGCATATCAGCAGAAAGCAGAAACTTACTTTCTGAATGAATTATCCAATCTTCTTTCCCTCGTCCCTACCCCATTTCAGTGTAGGTGATTCAAAACTATTGATTTGCATATGCTTGAAGTACACTATTGCCTGAAGAACTCGTACATTAAGACTGAGAAAAACCACTCTTCCAGTAAACATTCTCTTGGCTATTTAGAATAGACACTGAGCAACTGAAAGAAGTCTTGTATCAAAATTCAGCTTAGATATTTTCTTATAAACGGTATAATTTTTTGCGATTGAAGTTGTATGCGATTGAAGATTGAATCGATAAGATGGCTTTATTCCTGCCCAAAGGTTTTTTTGGGACTACTGCCTAACAATCAGTTCCCAACCAGCCAATTGCTTTTTGATTTTTTTTTGCACATTAGAAAGTAGCCAATTAAAAGCTGGTTCCTGGAGAAAAGAGGGAAGATAACACCTGCTTAGTAAATGGCATAAAATAGCGCTAAAGTAAGGATGTATTTAAAGTGAGAACGTATGAACACAGATGTGCTTTTCTTTATGTGAATTGCTAATAATGTTCCTGAGACTTTTGGGGATCTTGCCTTTGTTGATCAGTTCATCAAAGAGTTAAAAGAACAAAATTGTGAGAGAGTTTTGCTTCACATCAGTCATTCGCTTCAGAATTTGAAGATCACTCTTCCCTTTTAATCAGCACATGGAATATATTCTCTTTTCTTAGAGAGGGCAATTTGTTCATTACTAATTGAAGTAGACTAATTATAAATGATTAGCATTTGAAGAAGGCTTTTAACTGCTATATAAGACCAGTTCAGTGTGCCTTTCTCTGCACTTCTTGTGAGTGTAACTTAAAATACATGATTCAATAAAGACCTCAGTATAAAATAGGATTAAATGTACTTATAAGTCTTTAACAGTCATTTCTGCTGGTCTTTAATCCTAAACCAAATGATGCTAAATATGCAGAATCACAAAAGACAGAAATCAGGTAATTCAGTATAAACATGCTTGCTTTCTGTGAGCTATTCCTACTACTTTTCCAAGTACCATTTTACTGCAAATACTGTTTCACAAAGAATATTAAAAATACCTTTAGCTTTTCATTCAAAATGGAGAGCAACTCAAGAGGTAATACTGAGCCTGTAAATCCAGATGAAAAGTGTCACAGATATCTACACCGAAAAGAATTGGACAGATTTTGTAGTTGCTTGGCGTAGCAGTAACAGTATTGCTAGGATACTAGTTTAGAATAAAACCATTAAAATAAATTATTTATATACCTACATATGTCTAGAACAGAAATAGATTTATTAGTGCCTCGTCCCGCTCCTTGCTGTCTGGTTATGACAATAGATTCTGTATTACTCTACATAGTTTTCAGCCCATGAACATGAATGTGACCTCTACCTTTAGAATGACTCACATTTGCAAGGCTAGGACAGGGAGAAGAGCAAAGTGAAGAAGTGAAGTGACTTTTTGCTAGAAGCCCTTCCAGGAGACCAGTTTTGCTCTTGGTGAAAAGACTTTTCACTTGACTTTTCTATTTTGCCCTGTGCAACTTGTGTCAGTTCTCCAGACTCTGTCTTCTTTGTGAAGGCCTCTATCTCTATAAAAATTCCTCGTAATTCCTCCTCTCCTTCCCATGAGACATTTTAGGACCAGCCTTGAACATGTACAAGGACCAGTCTCGAACATGAACAAGGAGCTGCAACCAGGTGCTCCCCCATGAGAACATCCCTACACAGCATCATAAATGTGGCAGTTGTGCATTTGGCTGTGCCCCGTATGAATGCACCAAGGAATGTCCCCGCTCTGAGAGTAAAATGAAATACCAGGTGCCAAAAAGGGCAGTGCACAAGAAAAGCACAGTCAGGGTCTCTTGTAGTCATAGACCTTAAAAAGAGTCACTCTCAGGTTTTCAGAGGCTTCATAATAAGGGTAATTTTTTATGAATGGGGTAGAGAATGATGGGGAGATATTTTTTACTTTGTCATGGTAGAGAGAGGTAGAGCAGTTAAAATATGGAGACTGAGACGAGAAGTCATTTGGAGTTCCTGCTGGTGAATTACTGGAAATGCTGAATAGGGAATTGGATGGGACTGTGATGTATTTAGCGCTAGGAATAAAGATAAATAGATTGTGTTTCATACAAAAACGTGACCTAGTAGTAGAAGAATGAAATGAGAGGGGTGACATGGATGCAGTTTTGTGGTAGAAGACCAGTCTTTGCAGCAGCATTTTAGTAAGTGGGGGGAGACCAGATATGTCTTGTCTTTATAAATAAATGTGACAATGAAATGCTGGTCTTTCAGATTAAAAAAATTGGGAAAAAATGGTGCAAATGAATATCACGATGCCTGTTATAATTTTGTAGAGTTTGAAACATTGGTAGCTGGTCACTCACAAAAAGATGTCAGAGAGACAAGGAGGCAATGGGTCTGGGATGCTGAGTTAGGGCTGTTAGTTGCTTAAAAAAGTAGTTAAATTTAAATTTGCAGGTAAGGGTAGACTGATATAATTTAAAGACAAGATTGAAAGAGACAAAATAAAAAGTATTTTTACTTTTCCAAGAACTGCAATAAAATCTAGAGAGACCTGTGGAAGAAAGATGGTGGGAGAAAATTTTCATAGTGCCGAGTCAGAGAAGGCAAAAAGGGACTGATTTCACGAGAAACTTAGCTGTATTGAAGGGAGCTGGCAGTTCAAGGCAGGACACAGAGTGCTATTTCTGAGCGTAAAGAGATTAAACAGAGAAGAGAGATGGTAGTTAAAGAGGCTGGGGTGTGGGACAAGTGCGTTTGTGTTATGATGTGAGAGGATGGGAAAGTAAGGCAGAGATTAAAAGAGGGAATAAGAACAGAGACTAGCAAAATCTGAAGTTACTGTTCCATTTTTGTGATAGGTAAAATGAAAGTAGCAGGGAGGAAAGACAAAAGATGGTGATGGGAAGCAAATGGAGAGGACTGAAGCAAGTTCTAAAAATATGTCACAGATGTTTCCTGAATCACCAGACGGTGATCTTTCTGCCTGCTGAGGATGATGAAAGTAGTCAGGTCCAGATATTACAGGACAGATTGAATCATTCTATACTGCTCTGATCCAGGCTGCCTTGTTTTCAGGCTAAGGCATTGTAGGGGGAAGCTGGAGGTTGAATTCCATGCAATTAGGATGAGGTAGATCTGGACACACGTTTCTGCATGAGGCTATTACACAAGATGAGTGTCAGCTAAAGCACTAAGTGACTTTTGAAGAGGCAGTGGGTTAAACCTGTGGGTCAAGCATGCCATGAGCAGGTGTGTGAACATGCTCTGAGCTCTGAAATGAGAATCTAAAAACCTAAACATTAGTCTGTCAATTTTTCTTATTCTGCTGTCATTGAAACAGAGTGAAATTGAGACAAGTAAATGTAGAAATAAAGTTTCAAATCAAAATCAGATATTCAGTGTTTGCCAAGCCTTATTTTTCAAGGAGACAATGGACAGAAACTTCTTGGATCACACAGCTGAAGTCAGATATCCAAAGTCACATCTATTTCAGAAGTCTGAGTCCTTTTACAAACTGTTTTTAGGCTTTCCTTTTCAACTCTTTCATCAGAATTCATCTGCCATTATTGTGCGCTCTCATTAATGTTTAGTAACTGTAGGGATGTTGATGTTCCAAACAAGAAGATGGGTGGGGATGTCCTTCTTTTCCTGTCTCCCTACTAGAAAAGTACCTGGTGTAGCATATCAAGAGTAATGAGATTTTGTATCATTATATAGATAGAAGTAAGTTTTAGCTCTGTTATCTACCAGTGTTGCCATGGTTTGCACAGGTACTCTCAGCACAAACTAAAACCAACTGTAGAAAAATGGGTTATAAAGCGTCTCCTTTAAATATAACACAGAAAACCATGGAAGGGTACCATGGCAAAGGGAACTACAAGTAGCTTGCACAGCTTATACTGCAAGTATTCTAACAAACTCATCAAACCAGAATATAAACAACTAGGTATTTAAATATCTTTGCTATCATACAAAACTAATTAGCCTGTATTTTTTTTTTTTATATGCCAGGAGATTCTTTCAAATGTATTTACGACAGTTATTTTTACCCATTATCTCCTATTTTTTTGCAAATTTGAGCTCAGAAATACTTACCTGTATAAAAATTCCTGACATTCCTCCTCCCTTCTTAATTTCTCTGTTCCTCCTTTCAATCTCCTATCAGAAGCAAAGTGTAAGGGTATTTGCAGATTTCTCTTTTTTCTCTCAGCTTTTCTCCAGCAGCAGGCCTTTGATTTGAAATTGTAAGGCACTTAAATCTTCTGCCAGCATTCTTATAAACAGACTCAACTTGTCCTTTTGTCAGTGCTTCAGCATGTAGCCAATTTCCTCTCTTTTCTTGCAGTTTAGAAGACCTCAGATAATTCTTCCTCTGTTCTCTCACAAATATATGAAATTCTAAGTAGTCATCTAACTTCACATTCATGAGGCAATTTCATCACCACCAAATTGCAGACTTGGCAAAACACTGTCCATCTGCCTTTGAAATGATTTAAGAAAGGACTGAATTTCAGAGATGCTGGTACAGACGATCTAATCTACTATATGTCTGCTTGTTCTGTTACAGAATAGCCTTGTTCTTTTGCATATCCCAGCATGGAGTGCTTAAACTGTTGTTGAGCTTAGTTAAAGTTTCCATTCAATTCACCAGTGCTTCACATTTTATTTGATAAAAGACAAGGTCACTGGGATTCATAGAATTTGGCCTAAAACTGCTGATTGCAGGAAACAGTGCAGTTCTGTATAGGTCTTTAGAAAGGACTGATCTGATGTCAGTTTGCACTCTCATGTGGCTTGGCTGCAGTTTTAGGCTGCTGAAGTAGAAGTGGTGAATGCTTTTACTTGTGTTCCAAACTCTTAGTTCATGCCTTTGCAGATAGGTTATCCAGGAACGGTGTGATATATTAATCCCTCAGGTTTAGTTAGATAACCCCTTCCAAAGCTTTAAGAAGTTACTGCCTCAGATTCTTTGGTCTGAATCTGGTCAGATCATCTGGAATCCAGCTTTTTTCCCCCTTTCCGCTTCGTTTTAGGACTTCCAGTGTGCACGCTGTAAGCATACACAAAGGAATGCGAGCAGCTGTGGTTACAGAGACGTGTCTGGTAAGCAGCAATGTGTGATTCACAGTGGCACGGCCTGACGCGCAGAGTTCTTTTAAAAAAAAGTATTTATCCTATCTCTTTAACAACGTGTTTAAATGTAGAACAAGCAGAAATTCTGACTCGCTGTCCTGTCTCAGCGGTAACTGTCCCTCAAACAGTGATAGTCCAAATATTTCAGTGTTAACTTCCAAGCACATGAAATCCGCTGCAGTCAGGAAAGATATTAAATACTAAAAAAAGAAACATACTGACTAAGTTGCTGGCTCTCAGTCTGAACAGGCTCATACATCTTTTACCCTTGATAGCTTGTAGACTCTGACGTAAGATAGGAAGAGTGGCCATGTACTCGGCGAGAAGGCATTTTCATTATGACAAAAATAAATGGCTGAAAACTAAAGTGTGGCTAGTGCTGAGTGTACTTCCTTGGCAGGAGCTGATGCCATTCTGAATAGCAAAGCCTTTGAGATGTTTCAGTAGTCCTGTATTATTTATTTTGATCACATAAATGTTTATTATCTGTCTCTAAAAATAGATGAAGTGAATTTGAGAATGTTGCAATGTGAGTAAATGGCGAGTCGATGGAAACTCTTTTGGCAATGTATCTAAGCCACAACCAACCACACACAATTTTGTTATATAAAGACTTTGGGGAGGAGGGGGGAGTTAATGTCTGTAGGCTTACTAGCTCTGTGTACGTTTAGTATGACCCTTTTGTTAGTGAAATAACCTGGGAAAGAGATAGGAATCGATGCAGCACTGTAGGCAGTGTAAACGAACTTGTGTATGTTTCAAATATAGTTGTTAAGATCTTATCTTCTCACGCTTGCCCAAATGATAACAAATCCCAAATACATTCTAACCATGGAGCTGCTCTAAACCACACTGTAGACATGGATATTTTGAGCAATAATCCGGAAATTTGTAGCAACAAACTTTGCTTTTTCTTTTTGCCAACAGTACCTGACTGTTTGCTGCTGCAAGCTGAACTCAAAGATGCTGATGTGTGTAACTGTTGTGATGGGTTTATGGTAAGTATTTGAAGCTGAATTATTCTTTTTTTTCTGCTTTTTTTTTTTTTCTTTTGACACTTACGACCTATATTTCAGTTAGTTGTGGAAAAGTGTTGGAGAGGTTATGAGCAATTCTTGTGATTTTTCAGCTCTTCTGAAATCTTATTCTTAAGTTTGTGTCCTGTCCAGTAGGATACCACTTATAAAAACATATTTTAGTGGGTTTTAAAGTGGTGTAGTCTTCTAAATACTACTGAATATTTGATTTGTGATCCCTTATTGAATTGTGCCCTTTATTTGATAAGTTGTCAAATTCCATTTCAAATTTCTAATACTTCATCAGACTGATGTTTCTTTTGTCTCTTCCGTCATCTTTTGTCTCTTCCATTATCTCCTCCACCATTAAAACATAGCAGTTAGAATAACTAAGTCTCACTTAAATAATCTGTTTAACATGTTTCATAGGTTAAATAGAACCTTTTTCCAAGACAGAACCACTTTACTGAGATTTAATTAGATATTTAGCACCATTAAAATAATATATTTTTTTTAAATCATTAACATTTTGGTCTTTCCAGAAAAGTTAAAAAAAAAAAAAAGGAAAAGAAAAAAATCTGTGTGATTAGGAGAATAGTAGCCCTGAGGTTATTCTCTCCTATCTGTTAAAATCCATTCCTACCAGACATAACAAGAGCTCAACTTCATGGCAAAATTGATTTGAAGTGCATCTTCACTCTTGACTTTCTCTGCGGTGGCTCATTTCCCTTTTCCGTGCTCCTTTGCAATGGCATTCTTCCAAGCTGTGAGACTGAGAAGTACAAGCCCAACACTGATTTCAGCAGGGAACTGCAGAGACATTTGCCCTTTATTGTAGATGCAGAATATAAATTGAATCCAGGGAGAGCAGCATCCTGAAATTACCCCAGGAGTAATTTTTCTAGACCAGACATTTAGATGATGAGCATTGTTCCCTTTTGCTAAGCTTTTTTAATATCATAGAAAGTCAAGCATGTTCCTACTGTAAACATTGTATATCCCTTTCTTAAACATGATTTTTACAAGAACCCTTTTGGGTGGCAATACAAATGCAAAATACTTAGGATCCAAATTAATTCAGAAGTAGAAGATCCAATTTGGAACTTTGCACAATAAATAACTGCTGAATGTGGATTTTGATGGAGAATAATTTATCAGATAAAACTGCAGGTCATGGTGTATTTAAGGCCACTACTTCTAATACTGGATTTTATTGTAAAATCAATTAATTGATTAATTAATTATAGTCAGTCATTTATCATCCTAATGCAGACACTTTTTCTCCCTCAAAGTCAGAATATGCCTCTCTCATAGGAGTCATGCTTTCCAGAGCACTTTTTATTTTATTGGATTAGTTTGGAAAGGGAGAAGGCAGACCTCAAAGCCACACAGGCAGATAAAACCAATCACTTTGCTTCCCCTACAAAGGCAAAAATCACAGGCAAAAATTTCATCTGCAGGGAAAGAGATATTACCAACCTAAACCCAGAATCCTGTGTTTCTTGTCCTTGCCAAATTGAATATGGGGATTGTATTCAGAAATAGTCTATGAGACTTTTCACAGGAGTTAAGGGTCCATACAGTGTTGCCAGAATGTGTCTCTGATAACAATCAGAAATTCCTCTTAGCTTGCACCAGTTAAGAAAGAGGTTCCTGTTTGTTTGCCTGTGTATTGCCAAGGGGCGCACATGTCCAGTGGCATTTAAGCAGCATGGCATTAAACATGGCAGTAACCATCCTCAAAACCAATCACCGTGTCAGAAATCTACAGGTTGTCTTTGTTCCCTTGTACGAGGGAGGGTTCAGAATGGAATCCAAAGAACACAGAGCAATTATATCCAGGTAATAGGAAATGCTGAACATAAGAACCCATATAAACAACTGCAGATGGTGTTTCATATCCTTACCAGACTCTTTCCTTTGCTGCAATTACTTATTTTCCCTTTGTCTGTCACAATGAGGCACAGACAGAGAGGTGGGATCAGGGGAGATTGAAATCTACATCCTCTATGTATCTCCTGTCTTTGTCCAGTGGATTTTCTACAATTACTGCTCCTTTTGAATTTATTCCCTTTTGAAAAGCGCAGTTAAATATTCAAGGGGCCAGAAAGAAAAAAGAGGAGAAATATCTGTGATGGCTGCAACCAGTCATTCACATGCTGATACTCGAATCTAGCATCAAACAATTCTTGGCTGGGGTTTATTTATGGACCTTCAAGTCTCTTTTTTTATGTATCCTTCCATCACAGTTTAGCATTCATCATTTAGCTATGATCATATTTCTTGTGATATCTGAAGGTGTATATACACTGACTATATATAAAAGCTTTGTCTATAATTTTTTAAAATACACACCCCTCATTTTGATGAGATGTATGTTTTAATCTACTTTAATTATGAATCCTTGTTTTTCCTGCTGTGTTTTTCTGCTTTACTGATCATGTGATACATATATTTCAGCTATTTCTTTCATATAAATTTAATTTTTCCATGTAAATCCCAAAAAATAAACAAGCATGAAGAATTTATTGAATGTTAATGCTTCTTTGGAAATTATTTTTAGTGACAGCCTAGTCTGCACTGAAGTAATGTATTATTCTATACAATTTTCTGCAAAAACAGTGAAAAGGAAAAAGAACAGAAACTCACAGGTTGAGTTTTGCAATCTTAAGAGATGGCCATCATCATGAAAGTTTTTTCCATTCCTAGTGAGATTACAGGATTAGAATCACAAAAGAAAACATGCTTGTACAAATTTAAATAATAATTATCCATGGGACAAGTTTTGGTCTCGTTCTGTATTCACAGGAACTTTGATGGAGGGGAAGCATTTGCTACTCAGGGAATAAAAAGAACTTCATATCTCTGTTACTTGCAATCTCATTGTGTGGCTTATGTATGACTTTTTTGCCATGTTCTTCATGTCTGACAAGAAACAATGAGAAACTCAGTAAACTGTGAAAAAGTTCCATTAGACAACATCTGTTTTCTGGTGCTTCCTTTTTATTTTTTCACCTTGAATATGGTCATCTAGCTATTCTCCAGAAAGTTTAACAACACTGGTTGAGAAAGAGATTTGTAGCATTAGTGGATCACTAGTACATTTTAGTCAGTGGTCTGTACTTCTCCTTCAATAGATGTTGATGGTTTTACACTTGGAAATACAGCACAAGTTCATTGAGACTGAACTTTAATATGGAAATAAATAATGATTATATCATGAAGTTTTTCTCTTGTGTTGGGGAAAAATAGGTAAAATATCCTTAAACCTTTATCTCATTCTTTGTTGCATATTGTAAAGAAGTCAGCATAGCAGATTTAACCAGGAAGCTCCTAAATGAAGTTTGAGTGAAACCCTTTTTCCACCTCCAAAGTGTATTTGTAGTCTGAATATTTGAAAAGCTCCATTATTATGTTGGCATACAATGTTGCTAATAACATTTTCCTGAGGAGAGCTGGGTATTTAAAGCAACTCTCAAATTTTTTAAGCAGAAAATGGAGTAATATGAAAATGCTGGATATATTCTAAATAAATAATTGAAATTTGCATATCATAGGGAAATGCCTGCCATAGAGTAGTTGATTATAATGAGATTTATTACACAGGGAAAACATTTTTATATGCTGATTCAATTAACTTTGAAAACTGGCAGTAGTGTGGTGATATTGCTTATTCCCATTACTTCCTTCCAAGGCAACAAATTTATTGACTGTGCTCAGTATAAGTCCTAGGAATAGTTTGGGTTCGAAGGGACCTTAAACATCACCTAGTTCCAACCTGCCTGCCATGGGCAGGGGCATTTTTCACTAGACCAGGTTGCTCAAAGCTCCATCCAACCTGGTCTTGACTTACAAGGGTGGGGCATCCACAGCTTCCCCAGGCAACCTGTGCCACGACCTCACCATCCTAATAGTAAAGAATTTCTTCCTCAAGTCTGATCTAAAGCTGCTTTCTCTCAGTTTGAAGCCATTCCCTTTGTCCTGTCACTCCAGGCCCTTGTAAATAGTCCCTCTCCAGCTCTCTTGTAAGTCCCCTAGTGAAAGGCCACAACTAGGTCACTCCAAAACCTCTCTTTTCCAGGCTGAACAAACCCAGTTCTCTCAGCTTTCCCTCACAGGTGAAATGCTCCATGCTTCCAATCAACTTGGTGTCCTCCTCTGCACTCGCTCCAACAGGTCNGCTGACAGGTCCATGTCCTTGCTGTGCTGGGACCCCAGAGCTGGATGCAGCACTGCAGGTGGGGTCTCACCAGAGCAGACGGACAGAATCCCCTCCCTCCCCTGCTGCCCACAATGTTTTGGATGCAGCCAAGGACATGTTTGGCTTTCTGGGCTGGGAGTGCCCATGGCTAGGTCATGTCCAGCCTCTCCTCCACCAGCAACCCCAAGTCCTTCTGGGCAGGGCTGCTCTCCATGTGCTCATCCCCCAGGCTGGACTGGTAATAGGGATGGCCCCAACTCAGGTGCAGCAGCAGCATCTGGTCTTGTTAAAGCTTATGAAATTCCCTTGGGGCCATTTGCTGAGCTTGCCCTCTGGATGACATCGAACGAAAATATTTTGGCAGGAGCAATGTGGACACATCCTGATGCTTAGTTTTCTTGCAATAAGGGTTATGCCATCAAGTCTTCTAGTTTCAGCTCTTTTAGGGCTTGACCCAGAAGTGTTACAAAGTTTTGGCCATTGAATTTAGTCAAACTGTACTAAAAATTGCCTTGGTATTCCATGGAGTTTTCAGAGCTCAATTAAATATTTTCAAATAGCATATTACTGCAGCTAGAGTTCTTCATTAATGCCAGATCCAGCACCCTTTGAAATAAATGTATTTTTAAGGCTCTGAACTTCAGACCGTATACTCAAAGACAAGGAGGTATGTAAATGGAATGTGATGTCCAAGATGAATACATGCTTCTGATCACATCTGTATGAAATATTTAGATCCTGGTTTAAAGCACTTCAGTGCTATTTTAACTTTAAGCACATGAGTTGTCAGTCAGACTGTTTGGGCTCAGAATCAGCCATGAAACTGAGACCATGGTAATCAAGAAAATTCTCAAATAGTACTTTAGACTTTTCTCTTGGTTAAGAAATATTATCAAATAAATTTTCCTTTTTGATTTTCAAATTCTGAACTCATGGTTTGTTAGGTCATTACTGTGCTCTCCTTCAAAAGGATTCACTGAGAATAATAATACTTTACAAAGTGGCCTGTTATTATAAATGAATAAAGCACAACCTCTTAAGCAAGAGGAAAAGAATGTGTGAAGTGCAGATCTCGGTCAATCTCTTTCAAACATGGGGAATTTTCATGAAAATTATGGTACTTCAAAAATTCTGTTTCCTTAATTTCTGCTAAAATTACTTGACTTATGTCATAGAATCACTTCTAACTACCTACGGTTATCTACTTTAAATGGTAATAAGTTTTATATTTGAAACTTTACAGGATTGCTCATAGGTATTTCTAGAAGAACATCTTGAAAGAGAATTTGGGGCTCTAAGCAACAAAACACAATAAATTGCTTAAATTAACAAGTGAGCTGTTAGTCAGATTAACAGTAAGTGTAGTGAAAAAATATCATAGGCAAACTTCGATAATGTGCTGCAGCAGAAACAGCTATTTCCCAAATTTCTCCTTAAATTGTACCCTTTTGCTTAGTCTAAAGCTATGTAAAGTTATACAGGATCAGGAAAGAGCTTTCTCTTTCCTGAGGAGAGGAAGCATGTAAAACTGAGCTATTTGTATCTTGAACTGGATAAAAAAGAAAAAATAATAGACAAAATTATTTTTTTCTATTTTTCCACAGCAAAAGACATACAACTAGTCTTGATCAACTATGTCATAGGATAAAGAACAGATGGGAAGGAGCAAGTTTGAATTAAAAATATAACCCAGTAGTTATTTACTTTCCAGGACAGAGGCAGGAGTGACTATTAGAGAAGCCTCCTGGATAACAACACACTAAAAACTCTCTGCCTGTACAGGTTGGATAATATTTAACTCGATCCTGAAAAACTCTGTCACTTATGCATTATGTAGCTGGCAATGTCAAGTATGCAGCTTTAAAAAGATCATCCATTGATTTAAGGTTATAAACCTCGGTAAATGTGCAAATGAAAAAAGAATTGCTCAAAGTAGAAAGCAAACTTGCTTATTTTGATTGAAATAAAACATAGATTAAATCTAATGACAACACATCTCTTGACAAACAAAAAAGTCCATCCAGGCCTGGATGGTGGTGCTTACGGTTTTATAATTATTTGAGCTTTCTCCTTTTCCCTTGATCATTACGGACTAACAGTCCCAGACTCTGAAGGGAGAGGGAAAAATGTGTGCTCAACTCTTTTCCTTTGGGACCTTTCTGTAGAAATAGCACTTGTGAAAAAATTCAGCCTTTCTCTTTATCTATGAGGGCTTTATTCTCCTTACTTTTTCTCTTATTTAAAATCAACTGTTTATTCACTTTCCTCTTCTGGAGGATGCAGAAAGCTAGTTCAAATTCTGTCTTTCCAGCAACTCTAAGGCTTGCACTTTTTGCCTTTCCTCATATATTGTTTAACAAAGTGCTATCTTGGTTGCCATTGTTTTACCAATATAAAAAGAGGCAATATTTAATATAAAAACTTCTCCATGGGTAAAATTCACTACCACAACAGTGCAGCCTGCCCCTCCAAACAAACAAATGCTATCTAACAAAATAGTAGCTGGTGTAAAACTGATAGTTCTGAAGGATGTGCTACAATCAGATCATCTTTTTCATGTTGTTTTTGCAGGGTTTGATAAAGAATGTTTTCTTGTGTAGGACATAGGAAATTTGTATTACTGCACTGATTTTGTTTAGTTGAAAGAAGTGGTTTGTTTTCTCAGTTTGAGAGTGCTTGTGCAGATTTCCCTTCTACAAAGTAAAACCTGCTGGCTTTTGCTGCAGGGGAAAAGACAGGCTTTATGACCCATTATGGAAAACATTTCAGTTCCTTAAGATGAGGTGAGACAAGAGAAGGTTGTGTAACAGTATATCAGCTTGCAGTGAATCTCCTTCATCATTAGATTGTGTTAGGTTAGTTACGTCCCTCTTCTTGGTCAGATCCCAAGGCTCTGCTTAGTCTTTTGTGGCATTGAAATTCCTTGTGATCTATTATCAGATTATCCTTGAGCAAGTACTGTATCTTTCACTCCTAGAAATAAGCAATCTGCTCTGTAGCACTCACCATTACATGGAGTCATTTATTACGCCAGAACTTTGTCATTCGATTATGCTTTTGTACAGAGCACATGGCCAAAAATCTCAATCACAGGTGTCTAAACTTGGTTAAAGAAGTTGTTGGTGTTCCAAACTTCAGAGATGCTGATCTGGTGCTGCTGTGCCTGTGTGCTATTGACCACGGCAGAGAGGAGCCTACTGCAGTCATTTGCTGACTTCTGATCCTTTTGGTTTCTCTTTTTTTCAGACTGTGAACATTTTCCTATGGCATGTGAAATACTTCTTCTTCTTTTGTATGTTATTTTTCTCAGCATGCAGTGAACTGATAAAAGTGAAAAATATTTAGCTACAGCTTTAAGTATTTTAGCCTACTTATTGTGTTCAACACCTTGCCGTATGCCTCATTTCAATTTCTTTTTATACACATTTTCATGAGGAAAAGCTGATTATAGGTATTACAGGTAGAGACCTGACTAACAGTAAGAGACTTGTGGCACCGAAGAAACCTGTCAAATTCATAGCCTAGTTGTTTTTATGAGAAATGTTTTGTTACGCTATGTAGAAAGGGGTTTAAATAGCTGATAGTTCTGTTCCCCAAAGAGGTTATCTTTGGTTTAGACTTAACTGCTGCTAGTAACTACTTTATACTCAAGGCAGGAATTCCTTGTGTTTCTGTGTGTAGATAAACCAACATATTGATGTAGCACAATATCAGCAATGTGTAGCTCAGACAGACCTGTCTCTTGTTGAATCTTGTGAAATCCGCTAGCCATGAACTATTTGTTCTTGCAGTTGGCCAATTCCTTTCTTAACCCACAGGCAACGTAAAAGAATATCATAAAGAAATGGGCGAATGATGTAGAAAAGGTAATTGCATCTGTTCTGTTCATTCCAGGAGGCAGGAGAAGGAGCTTCTGTGATGGAAAGTTTGTCTTTGAGGGTATAGAGACCCTGGAAGGAAAGAACAAACCCTCAGAACGGCACCACTGAGGAAGGCACCTCTGAGGAAGGAAGCTTTGGATTTGGTCAACTTTTACTAATTCCTTCTTCAAGGCACTGAATATGCTGACTTACACCTTGCCCTTCCTTTCTGACTCTGCTGTGAGGTCAGTTGTTGGCTAACACATGCAAGAGGCTGTTAAACACAGTACAGCGGAGCCAAATCACCTCAGATCACCAGGAAAAGTGGTGCACAAACAGGATGTGTATTAAAAAGAGATTTTTATCTTTCTTCCTATTTCAGTTACTTGAATCATGATTCATTTGTATTTCCACTGGAAATAATATGTATCCAGATGAAGTGTTGATCTTTCAGGGCAACTACCAGCTCAAGAGTATTATTAAGACTTTCCTGTGCAACATGGTATTATAAATGGGGCCTGATTTTCACAGAATCACAGAATATGCTGACTTCGAAGAGACCCACAAGGACTATCGAGTCCAGCTCCTGGCCCTGCAAAGGACCATCCCTAAGAGTCACACCATGTGCCTGAGAGCATTGTCCAAATGCTTCTTGAACTCTGTCAGGCTTGGTGCTGTGACCACTTCCCTGGGGAGTCTGTTCCAGTGCCCAGCCACCCGCTGGGTGAAGAACCTATTCTTGATTACCAACTTAAACCTCCCCTGACACAACTTGAGGCTATTCCTTGGGTTCTGTCACCACAGAGAACAATGTCTGCCCCTCTTCTTCACCTTTCAAGGAGGTTGTAACTGCAATGAGGTCTCCCCTCAGTCTCCTCCAGGCTGAACAGACCAAGTGACCTCAGCCACTCCTCATACGGCTTCCCCTCAATGCCCTTCATCATCTTTGCTGCTCTCCTTTTGATGCTATCAGCTTAATATCTTTCTTGTATTGTGGTGACCAAAACTGGTCAACACGGCATATAATTTTCCCTATTTTATGTTACTCATATTTGTCACTGTCTTGTGTAAAGCTCCCCTCATTCTAATTGTGTGTCATCACTTTCCTTTTGTGCTGAGAAAACATATTCCACTAATCATCTGACTCATTCAGCAGTTACTAGTCCTTGGTATCCCTGTGCTGCTGGTGCAATAGTTGTTCCTGCTTCTCTTGAGTCCTTGACTACTGTTAACAGGGTGTTACTTGAAGGGGTTAATGTTGGTAAACAATCACTGGTTATTCTTTTTAGAGAAGGAGTGAAAAGTCACCTAAAGCAGTGAAGTGTTCAGATTTTCATCATTGTACTGGGAAAAGAGCCCTGAAACTCCTTCCCAAGAATCCTGTTTGGCAGTGAAAGACCATCATTAGAGAGGAGCAATGAAGGTGTGACAGCACCTTGGGCAAGCTACCAAGTGCATGCAAAGGTCAAATAGTGGAGGAAAGAGGAGAGCAGGAATTAAATGAAAGGAGGAAAATGCCAGCATTATGCTGACGTTTTCATTAAGAAAATCACTGAATAGATGGAACAAGCCTGACATTTACTTACACGGTGGTGGAAATCACTATGCTGTGTGTAGTGCATGTTTTCCTGTTCAGTCAGCATATTGTACAGCTGTGATAAAGGGGGCTGTAATCATTTTGCAATAACGGTGATACAAAATTGTTCATTGACTCAGCTTTTCCTCCATTATGTGAAATACATTATAACTGGCCATGTAAGTCAGTTTCTTTCACTATTCTTCCCCACATATCATGACTGTAATCATCCTTTTAGAAAGATTTCTCAGATGATGCTACTTTCTACACAAATCACCCACCTTTCCTATATGTTCATTGAAACAGCTATGTTCACTAAATTGCTGTAACTGGGCAGCATGCATTGTAAAGTCTCTCCTAGTTATATAGCTAGAAAATTTCACTGCAATGCTGCTTAGTGAGTGGAGAAATTCATTAGGCCTGAGTGACAGATAAATCCACCATGGACTGTGGTGGGGTGCATTTCTGCATTCACCAGCCTAAAATGCACATGAAAGAGTTGTCTCCATTGGGCTCATCCAAATTACATCACTTTTGCAATATAAAGCGGTCATAAAAGAGTAACAGCCTTTAGAAATACTCCGTACTTGGGAGGTGTTCTGGGGTTACAGGCAGGTCCAGGGTGGTCCATTATCTGGCTCTTCTGGACAGGGGGATGGTTCATGAGGGATGCTTGCAGCTGAAGAGAAGCTTTAAGCTTTCTCTAATTGATGCCAGAAGTTCAACAGGTTCCCAGGCAACCTGAAAATACAAGAAATACAAAGGTGATTCTGAAAGTTTGGTAGTAAATTTCCCCCCCTGGAAACTCAGTAACAAAATTCCTGCTTTGAGTTTGAGTGCAGCAGAGTGGGAGGCCAGATTTAATGCTTGATGCTTAATCTTCTTGGAAGGTGCTTGTAGCACTGAGCCAAAATCCTTTGGGGTATGACACATGGCCTGTTCATTTCAATTTCAGGTCCTTTAAGTTTTGGTCCTTCTGCCGTTTCTTTGTCTGCATTGGATGTTTCATTTGCACAAAGAACGGTATTAAAATTGGTGTCCATCTAAAGATATAAAAAGGTCTTTCAAACCTTGATCAGTTATATTTTACCACATAAGGATGGGATGGGATGTGCAGGGGACCAGTTCACAGGCCACTGGAAAGGGATAGAAGAGGAATGGGTGTTCTGCAGCACTAATCTTTGTCTATCATGGAATTATCACTGGAAAGGGGGAGACAAATCAAACAGAGAAGTTCAGCCAGAGGATAGCAGTGACCACTTAGGTTGGTCTGTGCTACTTCTTGCTATTACTGGGTGGTAGCAAGCAGCTGGGGAAAAGTGGTACCCTAAATTTTTCCAACTCTTTCTATGGTTGTGTGTAAGTGTGTAAAAAAGCCAGGCAAGGAGACACCAGTAGGTAAAAGTGAAGTGGAACTGAGAAAAGGGGAATCCTTATGCTTGGAAGCAGGGTCATGTTTCCATCTGAGGTCCTGACTCGTCCCAGAGACTCAGTAGACCCTTGGGAGCCTGTTTGACTAACATACACAGTGCATACTTGGTTGTCTACTCCCAGGCTTTCTTTTGGAGTACAACAGCACTCCAAAATCCTTTCCAAATCAAACTTGGATGTTGTTTTGCATTCAGCTCACTCCAGGGACAACTCATTTTCAAGTGTATGTAAGGCTTTGGTATCTTTGTTTACATCATCTTTCTACACTGTCTTGGCAAACCTTGCACCCTAAAATGTCTTCATATGTTGCATGCTATACCCATGACACATGATATGGATTCAGCATCACGTTTAAAAAACACCTTTCTGGCAGATTGTGCCAGGATTATTATTTTGCGTGCTTTGAACAGCAAAAACAACCCCCCTTTTCAGGATGGGTAACAAAACAGCAAAAGAGGCCAAAGGGACTAAAACCAAACACTGAACAATGTGGGCTGCAGTACACTTTAGACAGAGTTAATCCTTTATTGATGAAACTGAACCCGAAGGAAATGTAGATGCAAGTGCACTGTACCAGGTGGTCTGATGCAGAGAATGTTTTTTGTAGTGTAAATGTAACCTTTATCTTCTTATAAATGTTGCCAAGCAAGGCCAAGGTCATCAAAAAGGGCTGTTTGGGGGCTGGCAATAAATAGAGGAGTTTTGAGTTCTAGACAGCAACTTTTATCTGAGGTAGAGGTGTTTCTTTTCATATGATGTTTCCTTTCATGGCATCAAGTTAGTTAGCCTCCAAGACATAGCAGAGGATGTGGCCTTATTTTATAAATGATAAAATGACTGAGGAATGTGGGAGTAAAGTTCCATATTTCCATCCTTATCCTTCAGATTAAATTTAAGTCCATACCGATAATTTATTGAATCTGGTATTCCTCATTAAGTGATCACAGAATGAAGACATGAATCATTGCATCCCTCTCAGTGCAGGGTGGGTTTAACAGATGCCAAATATGGAATATTTACTAATATTCTTTTCCACAAGCCACAAAATTTAGTCTAGCTGAAGCAGGGATTTCTAACTTACTGCACTGTAGTCCTGTGGGCCGAGCCCCCTCCATATTTACTGGACTGTAGTCCTTTTAGTTAGAAAGGAAATAGCATCATCAATCCAAACCCACTGTCACCAGAATAAAAAGGAGAGGTCAGGAAAAAAGGCTGCTGTGTTCCTTTTTTTTTCCTGGGTAAACACAACAGTAATACATTGATAATAATCAAATTATCTGTTTCCTAAGAAAGTATATTTGTAAACAAATGCGTTTTCTGTATTTGCAGATGTGATAAACCAAAATCAAATGACTTTTTTTACTGAGGTAAAGGGCATACTCCAGGATGTATTTCTACCAGTCCTACTGCTTCAGAAAATAGGGGTTTAGAGTCTGTCTTCTGTTTCTGTATCTCCATAGTTTTAATGTCTTTCACTTCTTTTGCTTTCCTATGTTCAGCTGTTTCTGTGACCATGTCACATAGTCATTTCTGTTTAATGATCATAATTGTTAGCTTGAACTTGTTAGGTGTTTAACAAATGTATAACCTACAAAAATTAATAATAGATTGTGAAAAACTGAGAGAATGAACTTATTCCTATTTCTATCTGCTTTGAAAACACATGCTGTAACTAACCATTATCAGTTAAAACGTGAACACTGAACTAAAAAGGTGTGGGAGCTGAATTTATGATCGGTAATATAACCACGTAGGAATGAATGCAGTAATATAATATTAATATATTTTAAGAAGCTAGATGTTTGTTAAAATATGAGAATTTCACACTCATTTTTGTTATGAAAGTAGTTTCATTTGTAGCGACGAAGTATATGTGTTGCAGCTAATATGCATGTATATATTTTTATAGTATATATTTTTAAAAATAAACCTATAATCAGACAGTCAAAACCGTCTGAAGTATTGAAATAAAATTCTGATTCAGGAAAGTCCTGGAGATGGTGATTAGATGACATAGTTGGAGGCATGTTATAAATACATAAGAGAAGATGGGTGATTTAAGGGGACAGAAGACTTCTCAGTGCAACAAAATTCCTACTGCAAATAGCAAGTGGGCTTTGAAGAAATTCCAGTTGGTTCTGGAAGATGCTAAACTGCATCTTGAAAAGATAATATGTAATATCCAGTAAGTTTTAATATGGGGCAGTTTGAAACAGTTTTTTTAGCCTAGGTCAGTTATGAAAAATATGTGATGAAAAATATTTAATTTATATCAACAAGCTTATTTTGTTTCAGAAATGAATGTCTTTTCTGAGGCTGTCAAACATTTCCAAATGGGAAATAATTACCCGATACTAATCACTGCCAAAAGAATAAGAAAGAACCCAGCATTAAAATGCTGGCTTAGCTGATAGATCTCACCCCTAAACATATGAAACAGTTAGGGTGGTGCTGGAAACCGAGTTACTGTCCAGACCATGCAGCACGCTGTCTGATTTTCCTGAGCTTTTTAAAGAGATGTTTCTCTCTGGTATAGATCCCTGTGGTCTGCTTACAGGGAAATTTCATTACCATGCTGTGCGGTCCTCATGGTGCTGAAAGTAAAATATTGGATTGACAGGTTCTTGTTGTGGAGCAGGGCTTATTGATGATGGAAAGACTGATTCAATCTCTAATCCTGAAGAACGACCTGCCACCTGGAGTGATAGTATACAGATGGGTGCAATCTAAACTCTCTTTCCGCCTCAAGTTGCATTTGGCTGTAGATTAACAATGTGATTCCATATAATGAAGATGGTTGCTGGGTGCAGTGGCAATTTTCCATTACTGACGTGCCATGTCAACAGTTCTGACAAAGCGGTAAGGGCAATGTTTAAATGTGCTACATCTGGCTGGGATGGTTGCCAGGTTATTAACAGCTCCATTAAAATTACCTGCAGAGATCTATGTTGGGAGAAGGGAACTCAGTGCACTGCTTCCCCTGCAACTATCTATGCAGGCATAATAACAGTCCGATAGCACACACTTTGAATAAGACAGTGTTATGGTAGTAGAGTATCACCTTTTCTACAGTTTTATTTTGGTGAGGGAATATTTCATAGCTTTATTTATATTGAATCCAGATCCTGTGGCCTTACTCAGGCAGACATACCATTGAAGGGAATGAAAACTTCACCTGAGGGTGGAGTTCTACCAGTAAGTCTTGATTTTATAAATTATATTTCTGATAAAAGTACTCTGAAGATGTTTGAATATATATACAACCATTTTTAAGGAAATATATGACTATACTTTTAATTATCCATTATTTTTTCCCTCTTGAATGACTGTGCAAGGCTCCCAGTGAAGCATATATAATATGAAAGAGGTTTAAGGCATTTTTCTGAGTACAAGTAAAGGGCTGTGCTGTCCCAGAGGACACTGCAGAAGGCACAGCACATTTTCTGGTAAGACTCCCCCCATTCCTTTTGAATGCAAAGGGAGCACTTGCCAGTATAATGATGAATGGGCTTGTGATCCTAGCTCTCTATAAGCAGTTTCTAGTACAAGTTGAAACACTCCAAGTTCAGTACTTGAATGCTGAAGAAGATTCTCACACCCTGTCTTTTACAAATCTGTGTAGCCTCTGTCATAATTCACTTCTCGGCCGTGTCTGTTCGTGTATGTCCAAAGGATCTGTGCACACTGAACGAGGCCTGCTTCCCATCCACGGAGCCTGTGAAATCCAGAGATTGTGGGGGGTTACCTGGCTGTGCCTGGCACTGTGCTGCCCCACCAGGTCTGCTCAGGAGGGCTGAGCTGGGGACAACACAGAAACAGCAACTGTACTTCAGCCTGTCTTAACCCTTCCTGTCACTCCTGGCACCAAGTGTCATTTTCAGGGTGACTTCAGGGTTAATGCAGAACCTGCAATGAGAAAAGGAGCCCAAATGTGGCCATCTTAGCTTATTATGGTTATGTGATCAGTGGTGTCAATAAAAAGCAGGAGGCACTTCACATCTGATTATAGTTCTCTTCTCTGGTTTGCTGTAGTGAGTAAGTTCATTCCTTTGCAGCCTGAAATAAAATACAAGTCTTCGGCTGCTTTTGTGTGAGAGTGTGCACACTCTGGTCTGTGTCCCTCCCACTTCAGCTGCCTAAACAAGTGGAAGAATTTTCAAAAATTTGGGGCAATGTAAGGGCTCTTGACATTTATTACACATGGAACTTTCCACATGTGGCAGAAATAGAAAACTATGTTTAGAGCAAGCAATATGACTTCATGTCTGTTATGCCATATGTTTTTCCTCCTGCTGCTGTACCAGAGAAAAGGGATGTGGAATAACCTGACCTCATTCTGACCATGGCTGTGTTTGTTACTCCTTGGGGCTCTTACAGCCACATGAAGAATTATCATTCTGCTGCACCATAGAATAGACAGATAAAATACACATCTATCACAAAACCTGGAGCAAAGGGAATACATCTTTGTCACCTGAATTCTGCATAAAAGGCTACCATGTATACTCTCAAACATATATTATATCTTACTTAAAAATTTTTTTGAAATAACCATGAAGCTTTTGGGCTTGATATGAGTCATAGTTTACACGTAATGCATATGTTTTGAGTCATGAATTGGACATGTACCAAGTAGGTGATATGAAGAGTTCTGTGCAAAGACAAAGGATAAAACACACATAAAAACTTGGAGCTTGGTCTATGTTCTGTGCCTTAGAAGTAAGAAATGAAAACTGGTGAAGACCAGTCATTTTGTAGTGTGCAGTGACATGTAGGTTCACTCTTCGACTCATTTAACTGTCTGGCGACAGCTCAGAACTCGAAACACAAGCCTGTGCTGTGAGCTATCTCCCTTGGGAACTAGGGTTGATCTGACAAATGAGCTTCCTTAATTTGTTCTATGTTTTACTCACACACTGAGATAGGTGTAGGTGTTTTAATCCACCTTAGGAGAAGAAAGGGCTAAGAAAAATAATGAAGGAATCTAATAAAAAAAATCTAGCTTTCCCACCTGTTCTGAGAAGTTCCAGTGACTGAACATCCAGCCATGCTCTGTGCACAGTGTCAGCTTAAAGAGGTGCCATCCAGTTGAGATGTTCCATAGGGAGTGTGCAAAGATCTGTATTTACATGACTTTGTGGGACTTGTATCTGCCTATACTAGCAATTTAGCTTCATACTTTTCATGTAAGTATCTGTTACTTAGACTGTGTTGGAACTAACAAATTATGTTATTTAAATTGAAAAAATAAACACAGAATGTTATGCTGCTATTTTTGCTATAACTGCCCCCAATTTTCTCATTTGGAAATGAGAATAGTCGGTTATAGTCTATTTCACTTTCAGATCCCAATACTTGGAATATACTTTTTTATCTTTTCTAAAACTAGAAATATTTTACCTTCTGATGGAGAAGGAGGAATCATCCTTATCCCTCTCAAATATATTCCACTTAAATGTATTTTTATGAAACTCATTTGTATAGAAATTAATATTTGAGACAAATCTGATTAAATGGTGTCTCTGCTGAGAGATTTATAAAGCAGAGTATTGCAAGCTCAGTTTGCTTTTTCTTCAAAAGAATCTGAGATTGTCCTAGCACATTCACCCTAAATTATATGGTTAAATTAGTTTCTGGTACTATTGCACTAGTTAGGTACAATAGTACCTGTGTTTAGGTACTACTCATAGTAATGGATATGTAAGATGAATTGTACCAGTCCTATTAGTGCGCTGTCTAGCTGCAGCCAGATAATTCCTTTCTTTTAGAATTAATATGATCTCTGTTTCTCATAGTAGGTCTGGCATCATTTTCATTTCTTTTTCTATCCCTTCTCAGACACTGATAAATAATGATGGCTCTCTTATATTTCAGAGTCCTATTGTAGTTTCAGCCGTCTTTTTCTTTCTTTCTTCTTCAATGAGTTTGACTCCTGGAACTCTCTGTTCTTTGCCATTTCCTTTCAGTTTTTGTTACTTAGCTTTTATTTAGCTTTACACCTTGCCTCATCTTGCTCCTTTTCATTTTATTTGTAGTTCTGGATCAGTTCCTTCACTTACAGTCATAGTCTTTTCAGGAGGTGGGACATTTAAAAGCCTTCTTTTCTTCATGGTCTACTAGCTGCAAATTCCTCTTCTGAAATAATCAGCTTGTTTTTTCGTTTTGTTTATTGAGCTCTGTCTTTTGTCCTACTTACATGACCTGTAATGTATCTACATTTTTCTCTCATTGATTTTCTCACCTTCCACTCCAGGATTATGTTTATACTTGAGGGTAAGCCAGGTAATCGGCTAAAGCCAAAGGTCATCAAAGTCTAGATCCACGTAACTGTATGGCTGGTAGAATGCCAGTGTCCCTGTACCCAGTAATCACACACCGCCTAAAAATCCTTGCTTTCCAGCAAGTTATAGCAATTGGTGCCTAAACCCTCTGGGAAAGTCTCCTCAAGAGCAGGTGGGATATTTAGTAGCAACCAGTAAGGCAAAGCTGTGTTTTTCTAACCTACAGGAGTGTCATCTTGCTGGGTTGGTACTACAGATTTGAATCAACCTGACTTTTAGGACTGTCTCACGCCAGTGCCTTAGTATGCATTTGTAAAATGGGCCAAAAATTTGTAGAATACTTTGCCTAAGTATTGTACCATCTGAGGTGCCTTCTCTTCCCCCGTATATTGATTTTAACAGCCTTTGATCTACAGAGGATTACAGGAGACACTCCCTTCTTTCCAGCCCTGAAATAGACACCAGCTAGAAATCTTACTTGATGTGTTCTTTTATCACATTTTTTTTTACTTTCTCCCTGATTCCTCTGCCTGTTTTTCTCAGCAGCGGTTCTGACATTGTCCTTGCTTTGCTCTTGCCTTTCTTTTCTTCCTCTCTTCTTTTTTTACCTTTAGATGCCTTCTCATCCTTATTAAAAAAATTAAAAAAAAACCAAAATAAACCCCTCATGTCACCTTTCCAGCCACTGTATGGCAAGTATTAGGCTTGAATATGTAAAGTCTCTTGTATTTTTACAAGAATAAATGTTCTCAGGAGTTATGTAATTTCCAGGTGTTGATGGGAAGAAAAATACTACAAGTAATGGTGGGACCCAGACATATTTTTGCATAGATTTCCTTACTAGTAAAGTTTTTGAAAGTAATGAACATGTTGTAGGAGATCAGTCGTTAAAAATGCAAAACACAAAGAACTGTAAACAACTTTGATGCCCTGATTAATAATTCAGTTTATCTGGAGGTTAAGAGATGAGTCTATTGCTTCATTTTAAAGACATGCAAAAGAAAGAAAAAAAAAGAAATTTAGGAAATCAGTTGGGGGAAGTAAACGGAAAGTACTAATTTCTAGTATATTTAGAATTTATTTCCATGTAAGCAGAAAAGCTATTAGGATGAATCTCAGGCTGCATAGATAAATAATAACTTAAAAGAGACTGTGAGGGTTATACCTGAAAGGGAAAGATAAACTAACCAGCAAAGACAGCTACATCATGGAGGTTAGCAACTGTTAGGGTTAAATGAGAACTCTTAGTATTTAATCTGTTAGACCTTAAAAAGGACATTGGATGTTAAAAGCCTTGAGGAACTCCAGGGTGGAGATTCAAAGGCGGTTTCCAGCAGTCCAACATTCTGGAGCAGTTATTTAGTGATAGCAGGGAGAGACTTCCTACTGAAGTTCAAGATAGGTTTTGATGAGCCTTCCTCATCAAACACCCACTTACCTCACTCCTTTAACACTTTTCCAGCTAACCTGTATTTGTCTTCTATGTAGTCAGTCTTTGAAGTTAAGATCTCAGACTTGTATATCACAGTTTATATTCACCGGACTTCAAGTATTCTTTTTCCTTTTAACACTCGAGAAAGAACAAAGCAAAAAGTAAAGCCAAACACATGTCAGGCATGCAATGAATACAAGTTAGGAAGGATTTTATTTTCAACTGAAAGATAAATGTACTGGAACAATGTAAGGCCCCAAACAACTTGCTCGAGGAGGCTTTAAAGAGGGCTTTATGGTTGTTCATCTGCTCTGAGTTAGATGCATGGGATATTCTCAAGAGGTAAAAACAACAAAAAGACTTTACTGGCAACTTTAGAAAATCAAAGAACTTTGGCAAAAGATTTAGTGAAATATTCAGTCAACACAAAACACTTCTCAAAGCATTAACTTGGCCTATTCAACTTAGTGAACTGTAAACCCATTCGATTTTAAGTTACTCAAAGATTTTGAGAAGAGGGAATTAGAAGGAAAAAAAAGAGAAACAGATAAAAACAGAAAAGATATAGAAAAGGGCACATATAGCTACCAACTCTTGGTTTCCAGCAGTGTTTGGCTGATAAAAATTCCAGGAGGAGGTAGGGTCAAGACATGTTCTTGCCTCATGTTCAGCCCTAAATACCCCTTGGCCTTCCTGGGCCCTTCCCCGGGTGGGACTTCTGGTCATTTGGCCACTCAGGAGCTGGGTGAGGGGCTCCAGAGGTGGGTGTGGAGCATTGCCTCTGCTGTGCCAGGGACTGGCAGCCACTGCCAGGCTGGGATACAGCCCTGGGGTGGGGCGCATAGGGCAGAGCACTGCCTCACCTGGGAAAGGCCCGACCTGTTCCTTCTCTCACATACGTGCATCCCAAAATGTCTTGAGACATCAGTCTTTCCAGTCTCTCACAAAAACACAATTTTCATTAACAGCTTCCCCCCCAGTGTTATCTCAAACCTGCAGTGATTCATGTTTCTTGGTATTCCTCCTCTTTTTCTATAGTTTGTCTAGCATTAGGCCCACAAGGTTTGTATTTGCAAGGAGAGATTGAGCCCTATGCTGATAGAATTTCATTATTACCATCTACATTTCAGTCTCTTTTCAAACTATGATATAGATTCAGCACCTCTCTTTTTTGTTCCAGATGTCTGCCATAGTAGGGTTTAGACCTCCCAAGAGCAAACCCAGAGGTAACTCTACATGCCTCTGGAGCATGAGCAAGACATCCAAGGTCAGTGTGCCCATATCACCATCCAGACAGTTCCTCAGTGCCAATATGTTATGATATGTCAAGCACATATCAGTATGGGACTGTGGGTTACCTGGTGTCTGGCTGTCCCAAAATAATTTTGACAAGGATCCAGTACATGGCAAAACTGCATTCTTTAAATAAGGTTATTTTAAATGGATTTAACAATTCAGGACAGAAAAATATAAGTTCTGCTTTTAACACTTCTCTGAATAGATAACAAAAATTTCCTGCTACTTCTACTCCTGTTCCTCTCCCCCTTGGTCCCTGGAGGAGTCCTTCTACCCTAGGTCTTAACATGGTGTTACTTTCCCCATGCCCTTGTTCTGTTTGAGCTGCATTCTGTACGCTGGCTTAGATCTAACTCTTCTTCACAGGTGCACCTCATTTTCCTGACATCTACTGTTACTTGTCCATCAGCAGCTTCAGCATCTTCCCTGTCATTCAGGCTTACAGCTCCTGTGTCAGTTTTGACACTCTCTTCCCTCTTTGCAGAGCAAGTTGTCACTCCATCATGTCACTATTCTCTAACTCTGTCTTTAACTTCCGTGACTGGAACTGTTATTTGGGCTTTAGTTGTCTTTTGTCTCAAGCACTGTGGGTCTAATGCCAGCTTGCATCCCCTATAATTGTCCCAGGAGTATCTAGGAGACCCCTCTCATTCCCCGCCACTGTTTGGCATCCTCATACTGCACATTTTTTGCCTCCCACAGCTTTCAAACTTCATGTGTTTCAGAGGAAGTTGTTACAATATGGGACTGAAAACTGGCAGCAGATGACAGAAGCACTGTGACTCTTTACTAAATCTGTTGTGCTGGCACTGTAAACCCAGCAAGGTTTTATTGTCCAAGAAACCTGGGCAGGTTCAGTGCCCTCCCTGAATCGCTCGAGTCAGTGTGCATCACTGGCCAGGTGATTTTTGGTGGGCAACAGGATCCTTTGTAGCATCATCTGATCGGTTCCTCTGACTAGAAAGAGATTTGCACGGTTCTCTGGTCTTGACTAAAACAATAGATTTCTTGGGAGCTTTAAGTGTTTTGAGGTTTTGATGTCTTCAAAAACGTGTCAGGGAAAAAAAGTACATTTCACTGTGGAGGGTTAAACATTATTTCTGATACTCACGATGGAGAGGTTTGGTGTCTGCGTTGTGCCTGTGTAATGTTGCAGTTAGCAGTGTGATGGGACAGTGTGATGCTGTGCTGCAGTTGTGGCCTGAAAAAACAAAGGCCTTATTTATTTCTGTTACTGTTACGATATTTGATCAGAAGTTGCTGTTCAGCTAGTGATTCTTGACATAATGCCTCATCAGCATAAGCCTATTTACTACTGTTCCCTTCATAGTGAGATTTTATACCAGCCCTGTGACTGTACTTCCCAAGCATCACAGCACCTAACACAATGCTAGCTGCTATGACACAGTCCAAAACTCAGAAACACTGAACTTTTGTTTATTGTTTATTTGTTTCAGAAACTTGACATGGACTATAAAAGCTTTCACAAAAAACGACTGTTCTAATTCTGTAAGGTGCAGCCTTCCAAAATTCACTTATTTTTGGTTTTAGAATATTAAATTACTGTTCATCCATATTTGACTGATTTAAAAGGTTGAGTTCTACAATATTATTGATGTTCTAATTTTTCCAATGTCTCTTCTTTATTGCCTTTTTTCTTTGTTATCTCTCCTCTTCTTAAAAGTTTTAGTGTAATCCTCACCCCCTTCTACATGGAACTAAACACAAACAGTTCCCTTGACAGTAATTAGTACAGGGCTCCATAAAGAGCTGGCACAAAGTTAAAGCAGCAGCGAAATTTCCAGTAAAAATATTGCATAATCCATGGATATACATGGAATATATTTGTAGCATAATTATGAACATGTCACTCCCCTGATGAAACTTCAGTAAAGAAGCTTGAGATATTTACTATCAATAACTAAAAGTTATCTTCAGTTAAGATCCCTTTATCCTTTTTTTGTCCTCTCTTTATTTTTTGGTTTCTCTGTATGTATGAGAGTTTCATTCTTTCCTGTCATTCATTTCTAGGGAGGACAACTTCTCTACTGCAAGGTGAGAGATGGTGATGCGCTGATAAATACTATTAACAGTGTTCACAACAGCGAATCACTTTAAAAATCAAAGGACTGTTTTCAAGATAAGGTGCTTCTGTGAGCCCAGTAAGGAATGTGTTGGTGGTTGTGAGGGGTCCAGTGGTGCGTTCCAGGAATCTGTGATACTGACACTCAACAGTGACAGAATGATTGCTGGGTATGTCAGGGCACCCCTGCCCTCATCTAGGTGTGTGTTTAAGGAATGCCATGCAGTTTCCTAAGTTAGGAACGAGAACACATTTGACACTTATGCATGACAAATGAATACACAATGCATTTAAAACTCTTGTACCTGTTTTCTTTTGTATGTGGTCTCTTCCCTGGTGTTTACTCTGGCGTTTCAAATACAGCTGCACAAGTATCACCTGAAATGATGGCAGCTAGGGCTGCCTGGCAAACAGAAGATCTACTTCCTGAACATTTTAGCTGGAAATTCAGTTTTTATCTCTTTTTAAAATGTTTACAGCTAAAAATATGTATTCATGAGGGAGAGATTGATATTAAAACTGCCACAGTTCCATTTGCTATGCCACTTCCCTGGTACATAGGAGATAGTGCTAGTTCCTTCCCTCCTTGATTCCAGCCACGGTCTTGTGGTTTATCAGCTGCTGTTCTCAGTTCTCATGTAAAAACCCCAGATGAGTACGTGTAGAGAGGCACAGAACCAGCTTCTCAACAGGTCTGTAAATCTGAATGTCTCCCACTGCTTTGCATTCAGTATATCATGCTATTATGTGTATTAATGAAAATGGATGTAAGAAAACAGAAGTGAGGCAGAAACTATTAATGATACTGTGATTTTAATTTCCATTTCTCAATTAGTTTCACATTGCCTGAGAGAAAATATTTGGCTAGATTTGACTATTTTTCAGGAGAAACATGGCAAATAATAAATTTACTACTAGCCTATGTTTGCCTGTGTACCGGAACAACACAAAACAGTATGGAACAGCAACGACTTGCTATGGATTAGTTCTGTATTCCAGCAGAGCCTTGAAATTGGCCACGATTTCTGTGTTCTTGGTTGGATTTTTTTTGCTGCTCCAAATGAGACTGAAGAATTCCTTCCTGTAGTTAAAATATGTTTTGAATGAGCAGGTGTTGATTCAGTCAAATTTGCAAGCTAATTTAACTTCCTGGGATTTCAACAGTTGAGGCACCAGGGGAAACATTTTAAAAGTGCTGGCAACAGTAAACGCCTATAGATCATTATTTCAGATTGTTGTTGTGGGAGGAAATGTGATGCAGTGTTTGGTTCATCAGCTAAAGTTCTATTTTAAAGCATCAGTCAAGCTCAAGGAGGTCACACCGTACCCAGAAAGATCTCTTCTGAAACCCTTTAGCTCTCTAGCTCCATGAAAGAATAGTTGGAAGCAAAAAATAGACCATGCCAGATGAAAGTTGGTATCTTGGCAAAGTTCCACTAGCTTAAATGGAGTGATACTGATTTACACAAGCTAAGTGTCTGCCCTTAAGTCGATTGTTTAGAAGTCATCCAGGAGTATTTTCATACCTTTCAAAGGGAAGTTCAGATGGTCTTTAAAACCTGTGACACTTTAGTAACTGAAGTGTAAAGCTGCAAAGCAGTAACCACGGCACTTTCTTTTAAAAAATTGCACTCCTAAGAAAAATCAAATGCTACAAAATAGCTTTAAAGCTAAAAATAGTTCTGTCTTGGTGATTTGGAAAGTTCAGGTGCTGTGGACTTAACTGTTTGTATTCAGGATGTGGTAGGCATTCTGCTATTAACAGTGAAATTTCTTTCCATTCTGATGATGCAAAATGTATTCTTGATCAGTGAATGATGTACGATCAGGCAGTTCCAGATTATCCACAGTATTATTATTTATCATGGCAGCAATAGAAAACTTTTTATGCTATTTCTAGATCAATTAGAGTGATTTTTTTTAAATGTAACACCACTGAAGAGTTTCAGTCTTTCTAAGAGAGAAAAGAAAGGCTTGAATAAGTAAAAGAACATTCCTATTTCGTTTTGCTTTTATTAATTAACCTTTTTTGTCATTTTTTAATGTGTGAAGTCTTTTTGATACATAAAGTGAAATTATAGAAATGGTTTTCAGTTCCAGAATTCTGCACTGGGAAACATGTACAGACAGATCTATCTGTCTTCTACGTACCCAGTACTCTTGACATATTTCATGGCACCCCATTTTCAATACCTTTCTTCTCTGTGGAGAGGGCTCTTTGTCTAGACTAGATGGCAGACGATGCTCTTCCTTTCACTGAAGTACAGGGGAGATTGGGTGAGTTGGAGTTGGTGCTGTCCCAGCATCTCACCCTCTCCTGAGAGAGTTGGACTGCAAGAAGAAACGAAGCTTTGTAGATATCTTGATATGCTTCCCTTTGGAGGGATTTGTTCAGATAGAATTAAAAAGCAAAGTAATTATACTAGAATAAAATATTTTTTTTTTCCTTAGAATAGAGTATCCACATGGGGGAGTTATATCAGCACAGCTATGGCACTGTAATTATCCTGTTAAAGCGAGGCCGCTCAGATTCTCCCTCTAGCTAAACCCCAATGTGACCTGTTACCACAAGTGGGAAGAAAGGGAATAAAGCAGGTTCATTGGGCCCTTCATCACCTCCCACGTAACACCTTCAGATAAAAACTGTAATTCTGGTGTGGATAAGAACACCAATGAATGAAATAAAGTGAAACATAGAAGTTCTTTTTGAATTTTTTTTTTTTTTACATTATTGAAATGATCTGTTAAACAAAGTGAGCCTGACAAAAGAGAGAATATGATGATACAGCACAGATGATCCATGGAGAAGTCTAGGCAGTTCTGAACACCTGGACTAGTGTTATCAGTAGCTTATCTTATTAGTACATTGAAATGCATTTTTAAAGGCAGTATTTTGCAATTCTTGAATATTTAGTTTTAAAATTAAATAGACATTTGAGGGTTGAGAATAACGGATGAGATTTTTTTTAAAATGTGCAGTTTATTTACTTTGCTAGCAGAATTTGTGTGACAGACAATAAATCATGATTTCAAATTCACTCAGGAGATTAAATACAGGGCTCTCCCAAAGGTCTGAGTCATAATTCTTGGTCAGATTCTCTCAAAATTCATTTCTAGATAATAAAATACCCCTGTAATTTCATCTTATTACAGTAATATGTTAACTCAGTAATTTGTTCTCTAAGGTTTTAACACTGCATGTTATCAGTGTGTATCATAGTGCCTTACTTCACTTTAATCTTGGTGAAATCTAGTGTCCTTACAAAAGGATATTCTTGGTAAAGTCAGTTCCTTGGAGAAGTTGTCTCTCTTGTTTGTTTACCCAACTTGCTTTAAGACATTCTCTTTTTCCTTGTGATACAATACTTTGCAGAAATACACAAGTTGTGTAAAGGGGCTGTCAATTATTTGATCAAGGTAAGAGACAATCTCATGAAGAGAGTTTATTAAAAAGGAATTGTTGATCAGTTTATCAAAGAAAGATCTGATGTAAAAATGATACGGGTGCAGTGTAAGGGTTACCAATTCAGTATGTGTCATTTACAAGTTCTTATAGTACAGTTTGTAAAGTAGCTGCTTTCTTGAACTTCAAGCTTATCAGGGAAGGAGCCATTCTTTTATGCTTGTCTGTTAAGCAACCTATAAGAATGTAGATGCCCAGAGATGTGAAAATGATTAAAACACCACTAATTAGTTTGACAAAGTAAGAGATTTAAGTGTGAAAAATCTCTAAGAGATCTATCAATGTTGTAAAAATTAAACAGGGAGTTAATAAGCCCATGCTTGTGGAGTAGAGAACATACCTCAAAGCACTGATGGCAGCTTCCTCTTTGCAATGGGATCACCAAGAAATTGCTGGGGCTTTGGGGATAGGACATTTACCAGGGAAAAAGCAGAGAAACGAACTGGCTTTTATTTCCAAATCTTGCACATCTCAAAAACATTTTGATGTCCTTTTGCAGTATCCCACCTGCCGAATACATGGCCAGTTCCAAAGCCTGTGGCTCAGGGATGACATCAGTGGAGAAGCAGGGGAGTAGAAGCCTTTCCCCCCAACCCCTCTGAGCTGTTGCCAGCAGCAAGCAGTGTGTTTCCCAAGCACAGCTGGCCAGGCAAGTCCTGTAACAGCAGCTGGTTTTAAAGCGACTGAAAGAAAAATGTTCAAACATTTCAGCTGATTTATTATGGGATGCAGATAGGTAACAAAGCCTATTCCTATCTTTCCCGCAGCAAGAATCTCGTCCTTAGGAGCCTGTGCGAGTGTTAGAGTAGAAGTAAACTGTGTAGTCTGTAAAGTTAGGAAGCGTCAGCCTTATGACTGCCAATGCAAGCTTAATTTTTACCATTTTATAGAACACATCCAGACTTCATTACATATTCAGATCACCATTTTCCTCAGAGGGACTCTCCTTCCTAGAAGGAGTGTGAAGATAAAAGGGACACAGATTTCTCACCATCTCTATAAATAAGCTTTACCTTTGTTGTAAATCTCTTTAAAGAGGTTGGGTTTGTTCAGTAGATACCATTTTAATAAAATACGTGTTTTCAGTGTTGGTTGTTTCTTTTTTGGGGTAGCGTATCTGAAGCAATTATAGTTTTTTCAGTGTAAGAATTCATTATTTTCAAGAAGATAACCTCAAAACATGTGGAATTTAGCAAGACTACATACTGCTAGACTATCTACTTGTATTTTTAAGGTAAAAAACACAAAACTATGTTTCATGTCTCACTGTGGATGGGAATTGGATGGATTATGCTACATAAATGCATTATTTTATCAGTGAATTCTTATCAATGTGTATATCAATGTTTCTATTTGATGTGTAGTGTGATGTATATTTATGGTGTATATTTACTTATCAAATTATCTTATCAGTGTCTATCAGGATCTGCAGGGAGGGTGTCAAGGGGGTGGAGCCAGGCTCTGTTCTGTGCTGCTGAGCAATAGGACTAGAGGCAGTGGCCAGAAAGTGATGCACACGGATGAAGTTCCACCTGAATATGAGGAAGAACTTCTTTACTGGGCACAGGATCATGCAAGGAACAGGTTGCTGAGAGGGGGTGTGGGGTCTCCCTCACTGGAGATTTCCAAAAGCTGTCTGGCCACGATCCTGAGTAATGTGCTGTAAAAGGACCCTGCTTAAGCGGGTAGGTTGGATTAGATGACCTTCAGTGGTCTCTTCTAGCGTTACATATCCTGTAATGTCATGTTTTAAGTAAGAAATTATTCCTAAATTCAAAGCTTAGTTTTTGTTGGGAGCTTTTTAGCTGTTACCTGCTTTGGTAGAACAGAGCTTAGTTCACTGCATTAACAATGGCTGCAGTGAGCTCTCAGATCAGCCACTGCATATAATCACCTAAAGACACAACAATAATGAAAACATATTTTCCAAATAGTTATTTGGCAGCGACTGTGCTTCACTGTATTCCCAGCTGAAAAAAGGGAATGGCTTGGATTTAACACTTTCAAATGAATGTAAATTAGTTTAATACAAACATAAACTTCACTCTGAAGTGAACACTAGTTATTAAAAATAAATAAATCTGAAAGAAACATGCTCCAGTAAAGAAGATTGGCATGAGAGTAGCAGCTATGCTAAAACGAATTAGATTAACATCCTCTAATCACACAATTTGTCGACTCATTACATACATACATATATATATTTCTTTTTTTATATATAGGAAGTAATTCATCAGAAGATTTCCTTTTCTTAGCATCAGAGAAATATGTTTCAAAAACCTTAAGATGCAAAATAAATTTGTGGAAAACAAACAGAATTAGATTTACCCAGCCTTAAAGAACCATCATCCAAAAAAGGACATGAAATTTTAATTTCTGCACAAGCTACCAATAATCTTTTTTTTCAGAGGCAGAATGTGGCACTATTTCTAGGTAATAATCCACTCCTTTTCTTCACTGGGCATGGTTACCACTGAAATGCAACCACTAGTATGTGTTTGTATTTTGCTTCTAATCAGCAGATTTGAATGTAATTATGTATTTTGCAGGTGAGGAGTTAATGCTAATATGGCCTATCAGCTGTGTGCTGCCACTTGAAATGGTCCACTGGAAAATCTTGAGACAAACAACGTTGAATTAGGCGCACGGCCACGAGCAGCTGTGCTAAGTACCACTGGCATCGCCTCAGACGTGCAATTCTCAGCCTGAGCCTACTGCTAGCCGCTTTTAAAATGTGTTTATGGTGGTGACAAAAACTTTCCATCATCAATTCTTCTTGGACCTCTCTGCCTCTTAGCTGAAAAATTACAGCTGCCTGCAAGGGGAGGGATGCTCAGTCCTATTAATTTTCATTGGATGAAAAGGATCTTTTTTCCTTCAGGCTAAAGGTTTAACCTTTATGAGTTTCATGAGTAACAAAAGGCAGCCAGATTTTTATTATATGGGGTAGAGCTGCACATTTGTTCAAAATAATCAGCACTGGGCAATTTACTGCGTATCGATCCAAAACAAACCTTATTACCCATGTAAGCTGTTTCCTTCTCAAGCCGACATTTGGCATAGGAAAACAAACTTGTTTAATCATCAGTTTTCAAATGCTTACCATGTATGTCACCACAGCCTGATATCAAATAGTTTGAGATCAGTGAAAGGGATACTATCTAGAGAAGTGCATCAACAGATTTTTGTAGGATATTTTCCCCCCTCAACACCCCCCCCACCATGTATTTAGAAGTTACTTTTCTGAGTACACAAGCATTTCCACCGGTACCCTGTCTGGCTCAGCAGTCTAAAGAGGAAAGAACCAGCAACACCTTCACAGCAGTGCCTTTGCAGCTGTTATAAAATTAAAGGCCACAGAGGTTTTTTAATTTATGGAAATTGCTGTGGAGGGTTTGCCAACCTTCACAGGGTTGGAGAGTGGAAAACAATACTATGAGGGCCTTTTTGGAAAGAATTGCTTAAGCAAGCTGATGATTGAAAGGAAGAGAGGGAAAAAGGAGGAAAGAAGACAAGGAAGTGCATTTACAATTAGTTTTGGAATCCTCTTTTAGTTACAAAAGCCGAACTACTGTAGAAACTGTCTTTCTACTTGTTACTCTGTTGAGGATGAGAAAACCTTCAGCTTGGTATAGTTACAAAAACATCATGAAAGTAGGATGGATGAGGGAACAGTAGTGGGGAGATGAAATGTAAACTCATGAGGTCCTTGTATCACTGGACAATGAGAATGTTGCTCTGCTGAAGGGACTGACAAGAAACGCTCACAAGCGGAAGGGCAGTTTGATCATAAATGGGAGTTAGGATATGAGAATTGGATTTCTTTTTTCAGTATCTGTCAGCCCTCAGTAGCTGAGAAGGCTTTTGTTTGGCCTTGATTTGGGGCTGTGGTTGAATACAAGGTGTTGCACCACAGTCATGAGGTGGCTGGTGCTGGAGGGATTTACAAGTCAAATGGACAGTGAAGTGTAGCAGCACTGGGGAGACAGCAATGGAGGGAACTGAGGCACACGAGGGCCACTGCCCTTGCAGTGTCAGCATAGTTTACACATGCCAACAGTCTATTTCTATGTGCTTTTAATCTCTGGTTGTTCGAGACGCCTTTCTTTCTCTGTTTCCATTTTTTTTTTTTTTTTAGCACGACTAGCATTTCTCTAAAGGTTGAGGGTACTTCTTAATATCTGACAGCCTTGAACTGTGGGGAATGCAGTATTACCTGTTGAGACTCTAGCAGAATACCAAAAAAAGCCAAGTTCCGTTAATTCTTTGGTGATGTAACAGAAGTTGTGAAAGATGGGAAATCTGCTGAGCAGCTGCTAGATATTTAAAAACTACAAAAGAAAAAAGTAAGCGTTATGGTATCAAAGTTATGCTCTTCCCCAATTATCTGTGATCTTAAAAATCGGAATTAATCATAATGAAAGAAAAATCATAAATTTTGCTTCTAAGAGACCAAAAAGGCATTTGGAAGTAAAGAAATCCCACTAACGGGTTAGTGAACTCAGCTAGCATGTAGGCTGTAATGTTGAAGAGAATGCTGTTCTCTGGGCATTTCAGATGTATCCTGTGCAGAGTTAATGCACTAATATGTCTTCGTATTGATAGAAATAGTGTGACTGGCTGAATGAGAGCACTTAGTAGAAGTGAGAGCTATCATCATACATTGAATATGATTTCTCTATTGTTTTCATTGTTTGGTGTGTTGTAATGTAGTAAGTGAAGTAGAGAATATGGAACTGAAACTAGTCTAGTAGTCAGATTCTCCTCAAGTGCAAGTTTAAAACTTAATTAAATTATTGTTTTCTACACAACAGTTTTTTTTTAAAAAAGTGAAGTATGGAATGTGTGATGTAGTTTTGGTAGGCAGAAATTAAATAGAAGACTCCTTCTTCACCACTGATCTTTTAACCTGAACTTACTTACACTTAGTAGACCAAATAACAATTAGGTGTATAACAAGGGTACTGGATTCTTCTTGTATTTACCTGTATAACATAAGCTAGTTCCATACAAAATCTAAGTACTTTGTCTAACATTGCTGGTTTAAGATGTATGGCAACATTCCTCAGGCATTTCCTCTTGGAAGAATATGGTACTCCATAGCCTCATATATCTCCTCAGGAAGATGGGAATAAAGTAGATTAGAGCCAGTCTAGTCTAGTTCTGTGTATTTTCAGAGTGCCTCGCAAACACACTTCTTAGTGAGAGCAGTCTTTTCTGGATACTTTTAACTAATACAATTTCTGTCTGTTTTAGAAAGAGAAAGAGGCAAATTTTACTCTAGGTATAGTAGTTTCTACTTCCCAATGTAAAACTCATTTTTTATGATTTGGATGTTCTATATTGTTTTGCATCAGTTTTGGTAGGGATTTTTGCTTGCTCTCTGCATTTTAAATGAAGATTCATCTGTATATTTTATCAGTGGTCCCTTCAGGTAAATGTGATTCAAATTATTTAACCAAAAGATGAAAGTAGCTTTTAGTAGGTATTCCAGGGAGTTTTATTTTCTAAATTTACATCTGTTAAAGATAAGAATTACTTTTAAAGTGGAGAGTTATTTTGAGTCTTTGAAATGATGTTTATGTCCTGCTTCTCCTCTTCCTTCTCATTTCTCTGTCTTGTATTGTTAGCAACATCGATCAGTGATATGTAAGTTAATTCGTATGACATTTTGGGAATACACAGAAGAATAAGAGAAAACATCCAATGCAAAGTAATTTGTGACGATACAGGAGGAGCTCAGCCTCTGTGCTGTACTGTTTCTTCTGCCACTTTCAGATTTGCCCTTAGGAGAACTAGTAAGAGCATATCCTGCACGGAGAGCTGCTCTCTTGTTCTTTTAAGATCTTAGGTTTGTACTGTTGAGTTTTGTTTGGTTTGGAGGTTCTTTTGCTACTTTTTTGTCTTTTCAGTTGGTTCTACTGTTTCAAGGAGAAAGAGATACCTCAGTGAGAAGTAATACCCAGTGTAAGGCCTTTGACTAATTGGCTATACAGTAAGGAAAGATGTCTTACATAACTCAACTTCCACAAGCTCTTTTAAAACTTAGCCTTTCTTTCACAATAGCAAAAGGAAGGTTTCTGTCTCATCTTGTGGCTAAGGGAGCTTTTGCAGCATTGTGATGCTTAAATGAGGAGTTTGTCTTGGAAATGGGGTGGCGACTTTAACTTGCATTACTGAGATCGAAATTACCATTTTGCATATAAAACTATTGCCCCTATTCTAAGGGTTGTTAAAAGACTGGATGGATTATAGAAAATAGTTACAAAAAAGAGGACATACTGTATCAAGTGCCTTTCAATAAAAGGTTTTTTAAAGTCCATCCCTTTAGCTGACTCGAAAACATTGAGAGATGACTAAGCTGCAGTATATAAATGAATGTTTTGATGCTAAGACACTATTGAGTACTACAGAGTCTTTAATGACTCTTTAGCAGTAGTGGGAAAAGGGGTAATAGGAGAAGGACTAAAACATTAAATCTCACAACTTCCAATTAGAATTGAGGAATGTTTTAAATGCAAAGCATATTCTTTATGGTTGGAGGTGGCAGGTTCTCTTTTATCTCAAAGTGTTTTCAAATTCCACTGAGAAGATATTTGCCTTTGAAATACACCTTTCAGGAAGGTTGATATGGATTTTTCAGAGGCATTACTGGTTGATATTAATGGTCTGTGGAGTGTAGCCCTATTTCTTTCACTGTCCTGCTTGCCTTTACACTTTGTGAACTTTAGACTCACTTATGAAATATTATTTGTGGTTTTGTCTTATTGTTTGAAATATTTATTTTTTCAGGCCATATTAGGAATGAGGATAGGATAGCCTTCTTATTTCACATGATTTTATGTTCTCTGATTTGGCTGTTTTGAAAGCAAGATGCTGGGGAATACTTTTCTCTCCTTTTTTCGTATTGACTTGTAGAAAGTAGGTGTTTAAAAAACTCACTCTACACAAGACAGTGCTAATGCAAACCCAGACTTGCTAACCCAAGAGACTTGAGTAAGGCTTTTGGAAGAAATAAGTTAGATTCTTTTCTGAAGTAAGTATTGTCATCTTATGAAACTCTCTAACCTCTACAGGACAGTTTAGGACAAAAAAAAATGTTTTGGATTTGGCTTTGAGAAACCTAGGGAACAAAAAAAGCAATTATCTGTAGAAACACATACACTTACAGTTCTATAGGTGTCCCAGATTCAAAAGGCATAGAAGAGACAATTCTAATTATGCTTCCTCTTTCAATTGCAAAGGAAAAAAAAATTCTTCCACTATTTATACATTTACCATAAGGCCTCTTAGAAGATGGTTGTGGTGCTGTTCAGACTACTGAGTGAACTAGGATCCTGGCTGAATGCCACCATCAGGCTTTGAGGACAATGAGGCACCTGGATGTGGTGGAAGGTATGCAGATGGAGGAGTGTCGTGGGCTCTTCAGTTTGCCTACTCAAATAACATCTGAAACTTTTGAAAAGAGATGGGATTCTTTGGGAAAGAAAAACATGGCATAGTGCAAAATCTGCATCTGAAAGTAATCTAATTACTGCTGTGCATCAGATACACATTTGTATACTTGAATTGATTGGGAAAAGGTTTCTAATGAAAAAGAGACTATTATCCCAGTAGAGATGAGAAGCAATAAGATAATGCAGTTTACAGTAGATAAGGGTAAAGTTTTCTTTTATCTCTCCAGTCTCTACCTGTCTCTATGTTGTTCTCACATAGGCTTGTATGTCTGCTAACCTGAGGACATCTATCAGACTATTTCAGCAGAAAAAAGTATGACTTAACTGTGTTATCTTAGTGGAAATGTGTTTGCAAGAGAGAGACTTCTGGCGAGAACATTTACGTCCTTGAAGCTGCATGGGAGTTATCCTTCCCTCATACAGAAAAATGTTGTACAATATTACCACTGGAAATTATCCCTGGGAAGACATGCCACATAACAAATGTAGCACAATGAAATGGCTTCTCTGCTACAGTCATTTACAAATTTATAAAATTTAAAATATAGTAAGAAGTTTTGTTTTGAAGCTTTTCTTAATATGATGCAGAATATCTTTTAAAAATATTCATGGAAATGTGCAATGTCCTTTCTTTTGCTCTAATCCTCTGTATTACCTGTACAAAGAACAAGGATTTGCACACCCCCTCCCCGCCTTTTTTTTTGCTTATCTATGCTGCAGTCCTACTGTCATTGTTTGATTCTGCTTAAATCCCTCTGTACCTAAAGGTACAGCCTTATCAATTGAAAAGCTAATGCTATATAAGAAGTGAAAAGAACACAGAAAGGTTTCCTAGCAACTACTGTGAATCCTTCTAAAGTAAGTCAGTTAAAACCATGTAGTACGTGCAATGGGTGTAAATTAGGGAGCTAAGCTGATCCTCAGATTTACAGATGCCCACTATAAAGTACAATAAAACCCGTAATAGAAGGTGAATTGCTCAAGAAGAAAATCACATCAGTCTTGACAGCTTTATCATTATTTAAATGATCCAGCTTAAATTCTACTATGTAGTTAGTAAGACTGAGTGTCAGAGCTACATCAAGGGTTTACAAAGCAGAGTTAATAGCATTGGTTAGTGTTGCTGCTGTGATTATGCCTCTTCCAGCTCCTTCTGAAAAACAACCAGCAAACGTAAACAAACAGACCCAACTCCAAGGGGCAGTGGCGGGGCAGCCATTAAGAGGTGCAATTATACAAACTCATGTCTGTAAAAGACGGTCTTTGTTGTTCTGTTCTGCTTTTGCACACCATGAATTAAATCGAACGTTTTAGGTCACTAAAATCTGTTCAGTAAGGTGTGGGGAGGCTAACAATTCTCTGTCTCCCTACACACTGCTCTCCTGCACGCTTCCATTTCTCACTCAACTTTTTTATTGTAGATGTTTTTTTAAAGAACTTGTTGAACTGGGATTATTTAGAGAATCAAGCTAAACCCCTCACTTCTGTACAAAAAAATTCTTTATTTCTGCAGAGTGCTCACTTGACACTTGCCTTGTTTACATAAAATTTGAAAAGTTTTCCCAAAAAAGAATTTTAAGTCAGATGGGTTGAATTTTAAATCAGGTAGTGCAATACCTTTTCCATTCAACCAAAATATTTTTAGTTTACACTTAGCCTGAAATGACTAATAATATGTAAAAGAGAAATATGTGGACTTGCAAAAACTAAGTCTAAAATATTTCCAATTTTACACTACTGGTAAAATTCCTTCCTTATTCCTGAGTGATTTATAGCACTGAGTTAGTTCTTCAGAATCTTTAGAAACAACAAATAATACAGGAATACAGTGAAGTATATTTACAAGCAAGGGTACTATCAAACCAAGTTTTCCCATTGTTCCCTAGTAAACAAATGCACCTTCTAGTAAAGAGAAAAGACAGGACAGGCTTTAGGTGCCACCCATAAACTCAGCCTAACACAACAAAGCTATATCTAGAGAATACCATTTGGGAACCACATTTGATGGTGGTTTTCTTTTTGTTGTTCAAGTCATCTCCCCTGAAATGAGACTCAGATATGAAAACAAGAGCCAAATCACAGCCCTTTTACAAGAGTAACGCATGCATGTGAGTGTTCCTGTTCTTATTGTAACAGCTTTAGTCTTTGGTTTCTTCCATTTTGCAGATTTTGATAAGGAAACTTGAGAACTTCTGGAACATACTCTGGTACTCAGCCAATGCTTATTCCTCCCTGGCATGTCTGATCTGAAAATCAGGTTGAAACTCAACAGACTGACTTTTCTCACCTTATCGTGTTATTTCTGCTTCTCATTTTGACTTCTGACAGAAAGGGCAAAGACACGAAAATATTGAAATACAAAAAACCAACCAACCAACCAACCAAACAAAACAACCAAAACAGGAACGGCAGCAAGTTCAAACACCAAGCAAGTTCAAAGTTGTTTTGAAGTCTGGCAGTAGTCTGAGATGAGTTTTATTGTTGAGGTGCCCATTCATCCATTTTGTAGTGTGGAGAGTGGGCTGACTTTCATAACTCTTCTGGAGGGCAGGCATGAAAATTGTGAAGCAGCAGGTTTTGACATGTACTTCTTCCTTACCCTCTCCAGCCTCACTTAGCAACCACTGCACTTTTAGTCCTATGGTAGAAATATTAATTCATTCAGTATATTGATATAGATTCAGCACCCCCAGGTCTTTTTCATCAGGCAGCTTGCACAGGAAAGCAGCACAGTGAATGCTGCTTAAGGGCATTGCTTGCTTTCATCTTTTTGGCATAAGAAGTAGACTCATCAACTACCATCGTTCTACTAAGATTTGTCAGGGCAGTACTGGAGAGGAGGCCTTCCAATCATTTGTGGAATTTAATTTTTACCCTCTGTATAATTAAATTGCCACTCTTAGAGATTTGTGCTAAGCGTAGGGGAATAATTTAGACACACAATGTAATAACACTTCCAGATGGTATGTTCATGAGTCTGTTTTGTAATGGTTTAATTAATTATTCTAGTCTTTCATAACATGTGAACTATCATTATCCACCACAGTGTCCTTAACCTGAGCCAGAGTCTGGATACTTGCTCCTTATGTTTCTTGGTTGTATTCTCTTTGCATTCTCTTTGCCCAAATCAAGGAATTACTGTCAAGCAAAACCAATAAATAACTGAAAGTCATAGAGTGTAAAAATCTGTTTATTACTACCCAGTATGGAAATTATTGGTATGCCATGGGTGGTTGTGTGTGTTATCAGGATCTGACTTTTTATTACTCTTCGTGATAGTCTTATACCAGCAGCAACACTGTAGTCGTAAGAGTAAATGAACTAACTTTACCTTCTGGCTTACACAAAATAGGGTGAAATAAATTATGTGGTGGGTATTTTCTGCTACTGCTTTCTCTGTGTGCATGATTCTGTGTTCTCATTCTGCATGATTTGCAAAAATCTTTTGAAATAAAGAAGTGCAGTATCTGTAAATCTGTAATTGACATGGGATGTTTATTTCAGTTTATCTAAAATTTATATATGAGTGAGAATAAATATTGCTTATCTACTCTGCAGATGTGTATATGCACATAGTATTTATATTCCACTGTTTGCCAGCTCATTTATTTATTTTTGGCAGTTGATATTTTTTAGGATAGGATGCATCTAGACTTTCATGAAATTTGCTTCCTGCAGGAAATATCTTAAGTTTTAAAGATGTCCTGAACAGTTTCTCAGAAACACCCCTAGCTGTCAAATTCTGAAACCTATTTTATCAAGATGTTGTGCCCATAATTATTAATATGTCCACGAATCTTGGGACTAGTACAGGATATTTTATTGATATCTAAATGTTCGCAGGATAGAAAAACTATAGAACTTCACAGATCATTAGACAGAAAGCTACATAGGTAATGAAACTGCTCATCTGGACTTGAAACTATTTGCCTTATGTTTATGGAAATAAATTCTGTCAGGTTACCTAAAATTCATTTCACCCATCTTCCTCTTCACTCACTTCAACCAGCCACCTCTTCTTCATCGGTTAGGAGCACAACACTTGGATACATTCAGGACCAAAAAATTTGGAAAAAAAGCTTTCTTGCTTTGTCTTGAGAGTTTTTGAGTCATCACAGAAGCCCCTGCACAACATAGCATTTCATTTTGTGTAACTCACGGTCATGCATGAAGCAATTCCCTATACATTAGATTTATAATCTGTTTAATCCTTTCTTCTCCATGCTCCTGTTCTTCAATTAGTGCCTTTTCATACACATTTCTCTAATCTTAATCTTATTTCATCTTCCTATACCCTGGGAACTGCAGGATCTATTCAGTATGTTTTGATGATGGTAGATTAAACGTTTGTTTTTCTGAGGAAAAAGGAAAACCTAGTGCTATGCCCAGCTGTGGTGATAATAAATTTGTGTGCACCAGCCACCTTTCAGAATGTTCCTGTATTTCGTTTCCTGAAAAATGATATATTTCTACTTTCAGGAATGGACAATAGCATAATTAAGGAAAAATGTGGTTGATTCTCTTCTTTACAGATCAGATTGCACCTCACTTCTTCTCATGAGATTTGTATTATCAGCACTGCTGGTAATATAAAGAAAAAAAGACTATGTTTTGCTTTGAAATCCTCCCCCTTTTTCTTCTTTCAAATAGGAAAAGAGTCGTCTCAGAATAAAAATATATATAACTGAGAAGGAGGGAAACATCAAATTTTACAGTATTATCTCACAAAACACTTACAGTCCTACTGCACAGTTAAACTATCACAGGAAAAGACTTGGAATGTTCTTTAAAGGTAAAATTCTATCTGTACAAGGCAATGCATCACCAAAGTGCTACTTAAACCCTGAAATAAGTGAGCCTCAAGTAGTTTGTAGACCATCCCATAACGATGAATTTCACTCTAAGAAATATCAAGTAGTATTTTTCAGTCTGAATCAATGGTCTGAGAAGCACAATAAAGTCATAATACTGTTGATTTATAAATCTATGTGTGTATAGGGGCTTTCATAAGTAGAAATACAAGTAAATATATATGTATATAAACAAACACAAAATATGAACATTAAAGTGTATTTAATAAAATTTTACTGAAGTGAAAATCTTGTCTCAAGAGGGAGATTACAGTTGCTTTTTCTTCTTTTTGTGGAAAATTTTTCAAATCCAAGCACTTAAGAGAAACAAACATCTTGGAAACATGGGCACAATTTTGCTTTACCAGGTGTAAACCAGTAATAATGTTGCTTTTGTTTACTATGGTACCTAAGGATTACAATCCAGTAATGTCATGCAAGTATTCTGAAAAGAAATAGTGATTTGGGCATGAAAAGACTAAAATTTCAGGAAAATGGACCTCAAAATTACATGTCCTCCAACAATCAAGTCCTTGGTGTGCAAAAAGCCAGACTATCAGATATAAGCCTATTATACTAGTTACCTGCCTTTCAGTTGGAAATTGCTGCGAGCCATAAAAAATGGTGATGTTCACACTGCTCAAGTTTAATTCCATCAGATTTGTTGAAGCTTCAGTCTTTAATAAAGGACATTTTTTCAAGAAAGCAAACTTATCTCTTTCCCCTTCAGGGTTTTCTTCTCTTATCCTTTCCTAGTGAAACTCTGCTAAAGTGAAAAACAGGACCACAACTGTCTGCTATCATATGGCATTCTAAAGTTTCACCATGACATTGTTTTCCAGAGATGACTGATACAGATATTAAACAGAATGTCAGCTTCAAAGGATGCTTAGAAAGATGTAAAATGGGTTCTTTACTACTGACTGAATTAATGCATTAACACTTTGACCTTACCTTCCATAAATTCAAAAGGGCAATGGAAAACAAAACAAGCACAATAAAAATCAACAAGCCAACTGAAAATATTTACATCTGACCTCAAAGATCAATAAATCAGAATTTCTACTTCACTAGTTCTGGTGGAAAATTGCCATTTCTCTTTAGGCTAGAGAAGATATCCTATGTGTTTTATATTCTATGTGCTTTTTTTGTCTTTTTACTCTGTAATTTCTACATAAATCACCATAGAAATAAATAACAAATGTGGAAATCTTCATTTCTGAGGTTTGAGAAAGAGAAAATTAATAACTTTCATGGTATGTTGCGGGTATTGAAGTTAGCAGTGATTAAATCCATGCAAAGTTGCTCGAGACTAAAAAAATGGCAAATGGCAAATGGCCATTGATTTACAGCCTACACACTAAATTTGTTCTCCATCCTTGGGATTAAGTGTTTATGTAGAAAAATATATGCATATATGCATATTTGTTCATGTGCACAAGAGGTAGTAGCAAAATCCCTCATATTTGTGGCTAAATTATGTGAGTGTGAACACACAGGCTCCAGTGTACATTTAGATGACTTCTCAGTACAGCTAAGAAATGTGCTGGCACTCTTAGTAACTTTTCCAGATGGTGTCAGTCTCCCCACAAAGAGAGTGTTTTTCTCTGTTTCTCATTTGAATTTTTTTGTTTGTTTTGCTTTGTTTTCATTAATCTGGTTAAGAGCTCCTTAAAATCCCTAGAGTTTGGTTTCTCTTTCTGCTGCCATGGGTTTTTATTTTGGTGACCAAAAGGTAGTACTTGCCCATTGCATTATGTTCTCTGTTCTTTCAAACAGACAGTGCAGCTCAGAAGGAACGAGGTGTTCCCTTCCATACACCGGGGAAATGTAACATTATGGTAAGCATGGCAATTGATTTTACCACCTGAACTGAAAGATCAGCAGACCCAAATGAACAGGATGCTTTCTTGTGTACCTCCTTCTTTGAAATAATCCTTAAAACAAGCATAAATTATTATATCATCCTATTACTTAAATCAACACTTCATATTACTCAAATGAACACAATAACCTTCCTATTACTTATATCCATAGGCATTTTTCACTGTGATCCAGCTGTCAGATGAAGTTCTTTGGTTGCACTACTAGAAAACATCTGGATTTAGGGCCCTGGGTTTGCTTCTATAAGATAGATTTAGTGATTGCGATTTATTCGGATTTGATTCCCTCCTCAGAAGGTTTCTTAGTCTTTAAATTAATCAGGAAAGACAATTGAGCTCCCTGCTCCCTATTCCCTCCAGCCAATATCCCCTGGGTGTAGCAAACCAGGCTAGTGGCTTCTCCATGCCTTGGCTAGGTTTTGCATTGGGTAGCAGGGCAATATGAAAATTCCAGAGAAATTTCCAAGACATCATAACTTTTAAATCCCATTTTAAATTGTAACTTGCTAATCCTTCTTCATACAATCCCATAACTAGGATCAATGGATTTGGGGGCAATTGACCTGAATCCTGCCTTTAAGTGATGCTGTGACAGAAAGGCTGTGGTCTAGTGAATCATCTATGTCCATATCTTTTCTCCTTCTGCCAAATGGATATAATAAGACTAGAAACAGTTCTAAAGTTGCCTTCAAATTTTTCTGATTCCTTCTCTGGCACCAATAGCTCTAAAGAGCAAAGATCTTCGGGTTCTTTGTTCTTTTTTTTCTTTTTTTTCTTTTTAATTTTTTTGGTTGTTTTTTGCCATTTTGACTTGCATTAAACATTTCACTTCATGGTTCTCAGGTGTGGAAAAGAGGCACATCTATTTGGTTAGAGAAGTTATGGAATGAGAGTCATGTTTTTCTCCTGCTTCACAAAAATAAATCAGGTAGTTGAAATTCTAACCATTATAAATTCAGGTAATAAGATAAAAATTTTTAAAAACCTAAGAAACATGCCTTTCAATTGTTGTCAACCAAAAGTGGCTGACAAAGAGGTAAATGTTTTTTATACTAGCCCTTTGCGCTATCAGCCTAGCATAGAAAAATTATTTGTTAGAGCCGGAAATCTGGATTGCAGTGAAGCTGAAATATATTTTTGGATGATGTATTTTGAGATGGCACCATTAAGAAAAGGTTGATCAGTATGGATTCGAAACTAAATAGGGAGTGGAGCTGTCTCCTCCTCGTCTTTCGGCAGGGTTGTTAACTCATATCAAAGTCTTCATTGGCACTCTGTTGGCCTAGATTTTCTTTTTTAATTTGAAAAAGAGTTTTATGGCACACTTTATAAAATTAATGCCAAGGGATAATCTTTAATTACTGACATTTTTTTCCTTTAAAATTAGAAGCACTTATCAAACAGTAACTCATTGTTATGATTGTAAAAATGAAAATATTATACAGATACTGTCATCACAACTGAAATAATGGCCTGATCCAAAGTCCATTAAAATCAATGAGCCTAGAATTGTATTATTCAGATTTTAAAGATTTTCTCTGTAGCTTTTATGAATCTATGACTTTCTTGTGTCTTACTGTGCTTCTGTGTTCACATAACGTGGCATTTTGTCTTTTCTTTGCAAGGGTTAAAGTATCAGTCCCTAACAAAACACTGTAGGACACAAAAATCTGACTGGAAAGTTTTCAATTCCTATTGTAATCTTTGTAATGTTTTGTGGCAACAAAAGCTACCTCAAACCTTCTGAATAGTCAGTTATCCATATTTAGTTCACTAACCAATCATTAGGAAAATTTAGTACTTGGTTGGCAGTCAGCTACAGAGATTGCCTTTATCACAGAACGTTGTTAGCCAGAGCCAGACCTCTCCCTTGAATATCATGGATAGTTTGTTTTCTTAATTTGGGGCAATACTGAATATCACTTTCAGAGAGTATTTTTGCAAAAACTAGTGCATTTTGATTCCCATTATTAGGCTCTCTTCTTGTCAAATATCTTTGTAATAGAAATGTTATTTTCACGAATAGCTGTGGAAAGAATTTACCAAGTGGGCATTACCGTGTGCAAAACTAAATTTTTTGAAATGTCCACAAACTTTTTTTCCATCTGCTAGTCGGAGAACAGACAAGGTGCTGTGTGCTTTCACTGATCAGTGGCAAACTGGATAGAGTGAATAGTGAATTTTAAATACTCTAAGAAATGAGCCAGAGAGGTGATAGTGAATATACTTGGGAAGTGTTTATCTTCTTATCAGTATTCTAAAAGCAGAAAGTAAACATGGAGTAAGTTAGGGTAAAATTTGTAGGCTATATTGTTTATTTTGTATTGTTCATTCAGCTGCATTGTTTTCTTTTTTCTAATCAGGAAAATAGAGAAAAAAAGCTCTCACTGAGATAATGCAAGTGACAGCTATACTGCAAGTCTGTTACTTGCAGTGTTCTTAATTTTAAAAGACACAATATGAGCACAATATACATTGGAAATGTTAAGACTTCCATAGGTGTGTAGGTTTAGTAAACACTCTATGCTGCTGCATCCACTCAAAAGTGCTTAAGTTTTCCAGCAGCAACTGGGGACTGAACTGGCTATTATGCTTTATTTCCCAACACCAGGGAGTTTCGACTTACAATTCGCTAACTTGACAGAATGAAACTTCCCATTTCTTATTAGAGGTAGGGGTATATGCATGTGAGTCTTAACATTTTATAAAGCATGGCATTTTAAAAATCATTAGGAAAAAAGGTTAGGAATTTGAACCTGCAATTATCCTCCAGCATAAAAGTTAGGCTGTAAGACTGGTGGCTGTGTCTCGAGTGCTTCACTACCTGTCCAGCTCCTGTGCTCACCACTGTGTGCTTGAGGCACCTGTTAGGGCACACCTCGAAATATTTGTCATGTTGAGGAATAGAGGTTTACCAGGGCTCCAGCCATGATACTGAACAGCAGACGGAAAAAGCTTGAGCTTTCACTTCTCCGTTGCTGCACTCTGGATAAATAGAAACATGCAGGCTATTTCGGAGGTGAGCTGCGTTTGGGGTCACATCTGAAATACAGTTTAGATCCAGCCTACACACTGTCTCCATGGGTGACCTCATCTAAGAAGCAAAGTGAAAACTACCAAATGACATTAGACCCTGGAACCGGATAGTCAGGGCAGGTTAATTAAATGAGCAACTGCCCACAGTGTCTCTGCTCATTTGGGATTTTGCAGTCACTATGACAGACATGAAGAAGTATCTCTTGTTTTATACTACAGCTGCGTCTTAGGATCACATGAAATCCCTTCTGCCTAAACTAATCAGATTCAGAGTCATTCTCCTGTCTCCTGATGCTCTAATCTCCTCTCCTTTTGCATCATCTATCACGGGATACCAATGAACTGTGCTGACCTGTGAGAATAATGGAGAGCGCGGGGGGCATCTGTAGGTTAATGTGTCAGCTGCGCTGGATAACAGATGCCTGCAATGATCTGGCCCATGATGTGATGTTACAGCCAGAAAGGTAACAACACTGCAGAAGCGAGTCACACAGAGGCATAGAGAAAGCGCTGGGGGGAGAGAAAACAAACAAAAAATACTTGTTAAATGTACAGGGAAAAGTCTTCAAAGATCAAGGGAAAGATGAGAGAACAACAGAGGATTTAAGATTCTAAAGACGAGGAGCTACATAAAAGTAATTGTTTCATTCTGCAGCTTAGGGCAGTACTATAACTCTTTATTAGGCAATTATTTTCTGTCATTTTGAAGACTTTATCTCTTCCAACAACATAAAGATTCTACCTGAACTCTTTGCAGCCATGTTCTCTTCACCCCTGTAATAGCAGTGTGCACCTACTCTCTAATTCTTCTCTGCTCTTGTCAAGCACTGGACTTCTTGTGTTATCACAGCAACCTGTCAATACCTGCATAGCAAAACTGATAATAAAACTAACACTTTTAGTATAGTAATGTGTTTTACCTCACTGCTCTGTGGGCTAGATTCTGATAACCTTATTTATAATGAACAGTATCCTCTTCTGAGTGGTAGATTGCCTAATAGGATAAAGTGCTATCAATACTTGTCCCTGAAGTTTTGAATTAAAGGGTCACACTTTATCAGTCGGTGAAATACCAGCAGCTTTGGGATGAGATGTGACAACAGCTGAACAGTACATACCACCTGCTACCCAACAGTTTAAGACAGAAAATAAAGAATACTATGGCCACTTGAAGAGACAGAGGAAATTGAACTACTAGCTGCCTTGGACGTCTTTGGTCTCTCTGGACACACCAGCAGTTACAGCTGGTGTTACAGGCCCCATCTAGGGGCTGGAAAGGTTAATTTAGCCCCAGGTCTTGGCCTCTTCCAGCTACAGGTAATTGATTAGGTGAGCCTTCGATTACTGGAAGGGTGCTGTTCCATTTCCCTTCCTGAAGGAGCAGCACATTTATTTTGTCTTTCCTCAGCTTTTTTCTTATGTTTCCCTTTGGAGAGCCACTGTAGTTCTCTTTTACTATGTTCCTATCCAAAGGATCCTTTTGCATACAAGCAACAGATATTTTTAAATTATGTTGTTGTTTCACTGATTTTATATTTATATCCTCTTATTTTTTTCTTCTCTATTTTCTTTCCACAATCTTTCCAGTGGAATATGTTTTCATATTGGTTCATTATTACAGTAGAAAAAGGCTAAAAAATACCTAAAATGAGGTCACACCTGTACACATCTCTGGCTTTTACCTGTAAGTAAAGTCTCTGATTCCCATAAAGTATTTGCATGTTTTATCTTTGTATAATTTATCAGAACTATTAAATGAGATTGTTTTGTTAAGAAAACCAAACAAACCACTAAATTCTTCCGCTGTCTCTAACAGAGCCTCTATTGTCACTTTTGCAGTAGAAAACATGCCAGTTACTGGGATTTTGATTATGAGTAGGAAATATATCCTCTTTTGCAAAAATATCCACCTAAGGTGCTATCTGCTAAGCTCTATGCCAAGTGGCACATACTGCCTGAAGACTGACAGAGTGATGGCAAGAAAATATTCTAAGTGCATGGATAGAGTCAAAGAGACTTTGAAAGCAAGACGAGGGAAAAGATTAGTGGTGGAGTAGGGTTAGAACAGTGAGGGGTAGAATTGGACTGGGGAACTGCAAGATGGTTTAGGAGAGATGAAAGGCATTGGAGCAGAGAGAGGAAAGAAAAAGGAAAGTGAAATAANGACTGGCATTGTAAGCCCAAACCCCAAAGTGGAACCATAAAGGTTTGTCTTTTGGTTTTTATGAAGTTCTCTTGGTTTATATCAGGTTTCATGAGCTATTACTGCAGCATCAGGATACTGACCTAAGAAGGAAATAAAGAGGGGAACAGATGTCATAGAATACAAATGAATATAGCAGAGGGAAAGGAAACATAAAGTTAAAATCACCAAAAAAAATAAAGAAAAGGTGGATAAAATTAAGATAAACATCCTGAAAACTACTTTCCATTGACTCCACTGGGACAGTGAAAATACAGAATCCTGCTTGGCTAGAAGTTTATTGATGCATTTCAGGACACTTGTGTGGGTAGGCTACTTGTCGTAATTAATTCCTGCATACTCCAGTGTTGGTAGTAAAGCATCTGAAGACTGAGTTTCATTAATGCTATCTGGCAGGGCTTGGCTGGTAACAATAAAGTATGATTAGAAGTCCCTAATTAGACTCCTTAAAATATTGTACCTAAATATTCATTGATTATATTATAGTTTGAAATACTTGGGTTTAGACGGTTTCCTTATCCAAGATGTAAAATACATTGACTATTGGAGAAATTTTACTTGCATAAATTATATCAAATATGTAAATCCAGTGAAATTTCTGAATGTAGAAAAAAGAAAACCATTGGTATCTGGAAAATGGTATGCTGATGCTTAATATGAAAAAGGTGGGGAAAGAGATAAAAGCATTGTTCTTCCTTGGGGAAATGGTTAGTGTACAGTTCATTTTCCCCCTTGTTTTTGTTACACCCAGATTTGTTTACAGTTATTACATGAAATATTGCACTGGCAATAGAATTTCCCTCACACACCCCTTTTCTTATTCTCCTTCTGACTTGACAAATGCCATTTCCAGATGTATGTTTCTCCTACCTAGTACATAATGCACTTTGAAGAACATGAATAAAACCAAAAAGTAACCGTGTGTTTGCTACAGAAACGTGAGACTTCATTCACAAGTTGCCCCATAGACTCTTTGCTAGCCAGTTATTATTTCCAGTACGTATTCTCAGTATATTCATTATGTTCATAAAGGTAAGTGCCATTTACCTAACGCATTAATTTAATTGGAGTAGCTGTGATTAGTTCAAATGCCTGACGTAGCATAGGACTGTACTAATCAAGGTATTTGCTCAAATACATGACTCAGGGCTGTGGAAGACAGTAGAGCTAAGCACTAAAACATCTACTTAGGATTAAAGACTGAAATATGTTTTAGGGCTAAATACATTCTTTAGTCAATATACTAAGATCCTAATGATATTGCATATATCCCTCTGCTTTTAGAGACTTGTCATGCATGGGGGTTCTGCCACGGTAAATCTGTCAACACTCTGTGATAAGATCTTGTGCTGATTCTGTACCAGTAAAATCCTGTAAATTCCACTGACCACGGGCAGAGTTATGATCATCTGCAGATACAGTCACATGCTGCTGTAGTGAACAGGTGATATGAATAATGTAAAGCTTTCTGGGCAGAGAACAATTAGTGATTAACAGTGAGAATATCCACTCAGTTTGCAGGTTTGTTTGCAGTAGAAACCATACCCATAAAGGCTTCACTAGATTTGTTTATTTATGTACTTACTTGACATTAGCACCACTGTCACTGTGATGAAAATCTGAATCTCTAGTGATGAGCATACAAAGGCACACAGACAGCACCTCTAATTGGCAGAATCAGAAAGGGGAAGTTCACAAGGCTTGGCTGAAAGAGGATGAATGCTTCTGGTGTCACTGAAAATCTCTCCTTACCTGTGCTCGCAATCAGTTTGTGTGAAGTCTGTGTACCTCAGTGAGGGCTTTGGAAGCCTGCTGTGTCACTTCAATCACAGCTCTGCCAGAAATAATGTGCCATAAAAACCTGTGTCAAATTCTGCCTATTAGAACTACCCAGAGCATCAGCATGGGTAAATAAAATAAACTATCAAAGTGAGATGCACGGTTTTGTATTACAACAGTTTGTTTTCCAGAGAAGGGAGAATACTGAAACAAACCATCTTGACTTAATGTGTCAGTTTTTAAGTTCAGCATGTGTCTAATACCTACTCATGAAAAGTGCTGAGAACCCACCACTCCTATTGAATCTGTATTTGCTTCCAGCCTAAAGAAAATTAGAGAAGGCTATTTCTGAGAGCTGAGGGAGCTGGCACTGAGAGTAAGTGCTAGGGATTGGCTTGGCAAGTAAATATCATCGTCTTCCAGAATTGTTTCTGATCCAATTCTCATAATGACAGCTAAGCTTCCAAATTGAGTCAGTCAGCAATACAAACAAGTTGGACCTCTTCCTTTTCTGACTCTAGGTGCTTTTCTGCCCTCCTTTATAGTCCTCTGTTAGTCCTTATTTCTGCTTCCCTCTTCTGTGAGGCCTTTCTCACCCCTCCTCTCCCTCCCCATGACAGGCTGCCAAAGCCCTGACATGTCACAAGCTCTCTCTACTCCACTCCCCCAGATGCTGGCTAAGGAGCAATGCTTTCCAGCCCCCCAGGCAGATCAGCACGAGCCCCCAGTGCTCTTTGCAGATGTGGACATAGCACGCTTCAGCATCCCCTGTGATTTGGAGCTAGGTTTTAATCCCAAAGCAGCTGGGGAAGCAGCCTGTGAACATGTGCAGCCCTTAGCACTTTCATAATACTTCCAGTGGCAGCAGAAGGTACTCAGGGATTAATTCTGTACCAAACCTGCTGCTTCTGGCTTCAGCCCGAGGAACTGTGCTTTCCTGGCTCGTGCTGCGGGATCTTCCCTGCCAGTCCTTCCTCCCCAGACACTCTTCTTTTTTTGCCTGCCTCTCTCGTTTAGGCTTGCACTTACTAAGAAGGGCAAAGAGGAATTATCATCCACAGAGCAGCAAAGAAAAGGAAAAAAACACCAGATATTGGCATGTTTTCTCTATTTTAGGCAGTTGAATGTTTTGGGAGGTTTGGTTTAGATTACTAGAAGTTGACAGGTGCCAACTCAAAGTGCTGAGCAGTTCTATCAAGTCTTAAGAAATTCATGGAGCATTTTAGAAAACAGCCAGGCTCTTAATTTACTGACTGCTAGGTTTGTATCAAACATTTTCAATTGGAAAGCTTGCAATAATGATTGGGGAAATATCCCTGTCCTACATGCAACCATTTTTGGTGATGATGGAGGTGGGATGGGGAGGGTGGTGAATCTGATGTGAAACAGACACTCTAATGAGGTTCACAGTAGGGCTGTGGCCTTTTAAATCCCATCTTCCAAAAAAGGTTATTACGGAAATGGCATTTCTTTATTTTAATGTAAGATTTTATTGGAAACTTTTACTCATTTAAGAATAGGGGAAAGCTTAGTAAAGCATCCCTTAAATCATATTTTCTCCTGTGAAGAACATCTAAATCACAAAGTATCATGTCTCAGTAAGGCCGCCGTAAGGGCATGTTCTCCCCCCATTTAACAGAAATTTAACTCAGCTGGATTTCAAATTCTGTCTAAAACAGTCTGCTTGCAAGCTGTATTTCCTAACCAAGGGGAAAAAAATCCTTTCCTTAAGTATCTCCCTGCATAACTCAGAGTAGGCTATGGCCTGGTGTCCTGCTAAGAAAAAACAAGAGTAATACAAGTTTTAAATGAATAGATGATAGATTCCACTTCCACATTTTTTATTAAATGTGTTCCTTTGGACTGAAGGGCAGAAGGAGTACATGGTATTCATGGAGTCACCTTAGCTTAGCAAGCAATAGAAATACAAATACTTTTAGCTGTAATCATGGATTTTGCTGGCACATCACTAAATTAGCCAAGTGACAAAATTAGCTGGTTGATTGGCTAAAGACCAAAAAGAATTAATCTGAGCCACTGATGTTACTATTCCTGGGAAGTGCAAGGATTTTAATGAACCACAGAATCAGAAAGAGTAAACCAGGAAAATGTAGCTTGCCACAAGCAGTGGTTGGTAGGTGTAGATCTCTTACAAAACCACCTAACAGATGGGTAAAAGAAGTGCGAGCCATGAGGATGAGTAAACAGACCTGATGTTGCTTCTTCTTGAGACAAACAGACACAAATTTTATGGACCCCAAAATGAAAAATTTGTAAGGAGTAACTATAAGAATATGAGCCCTTACATGTCAGAGACTTTGGGGATAAGGAGGAGAGAGGAGAGACCAATTCTTTCATAAGGTGGTGGCTTTTCATCTGCATAGAAATGCATAGCTGTGTACAGCCTTCTGAACATGTTCAAAACAAAGGAGATTATTCTCTGCATCTAATACATATACAAATGAATAATTTGAAGACATAAAGACTAATATGAATGTCAAAACTTTAATCAGTATAGATATAGATCTAAGTCTAAGCCCTACCTTAGATGATGCCTTCCACTGGTATATCAAATTTGTCATGCCCCTCAGAGATTTAATTTTCAGAACTGAAAGACTGCACAGTTTCCTTAAGGAGGCTTTGAAAGCTTATACATCAAACATACATGCCATTGGCAGCTTTCAACCCAACAATAATAGTACTTCTGATCTGAATGGGATAACTGCAGTAAACTACTGAACTGAGAAAATCAAATCATACAAAACATCAGTTGAATTAAAGCTTGTTGCATTTAGGAATTGAGAGAGAAATGGAATTAATGTTAAAATGCTTTGTTGTGTGTAGCATCAGTAGGAGAGGGTGTGGAGCTGCGAAAGAGAACAGCAGGATCTTTCTGTGGCGGGAGATGGAAATGCGTAATAATTGTCATTAAATGTTAATTTTATTTTCATCCAAATATAAAACTAGGAAATCCATTTATCTTGCAGTATTGTTGCTCTCCTCTTGGTAAATTCTATCATTATGACCAGTATTTTAGAAAGGTGACTGTAGAAACAGTGACTTCCATGGGATGCCATTGATAACAACATTCACATGGCAGCAGGTGGGTTAAAGTCAAACTTAGAACTGCTGGATACACATCCAGGTGCCAGGTATGTGTGCATTCCGAAATGAAGGAAGAACAGTAGAAATCATAATAAATAAATACAAATAGTTAAAACAGTGGATTGTTTTTCTCTGGAGAAGAAGGAAAAACCAGACATTTAAACCTGGAGAGAGAAAAAGATAGTTATCTTTTCCCGTCAGCTGACCTTGAGGGCTTCTAGGACCAGACACCACTTGATGCAATATGGAGTTGTTGCAGAGCTGCTTACTGTAGTCAGGCCGCTCTCTCACAGGTTCAAGAGTGCTCCCTGTGCCAGCGGTTGGCCAGGAGCAAGTGCCAAAAGCTGCCAGTGGGGCTTTCTGGCTGAGAGATCTCAGCTGGTTCCTCAATCCAGCTTTGTGAATTGGCAGAACAATAAAGTTGCCACCTGGCTAGTTAAAAAAAAAAAAAAATCAAAAATTGATCCTTACCTCTTTCTGTGATGACTTGCACATGTGCTGAGGCACTCTGCCTGAGGTTTTCGAGGAGTGCTGCTACACAGGAGCGTGGCAAGCCTCGTGCTTGGCTGGGCTGCTGTGGCACATCCCTGCACTTCTGGCCTTTGTGGGGCACCTCTGCTCCCCCCTGCACCCCACGAACTCTTTCCCCCCTGACTGCACCCATTGCTGCTGCAGCAGCACCAGTGGACCAGCTGGAAATGGTCCCGCTGCACAGGGGCTGTGGAGTAGGACATGGATGGATAAAGTGTTCTGGCTCAAAGCAGTTTGGCAGCTTTGCAGTGCTCTGGGCATGCTCTTCAGACACCTCGCACGTGGGAGGAGGCCCGTGGGAAGCAGGAGAGGTGAAGTGGCTAACACTCTCTGCAGGAGAGGCGCAGTTCCCTCCAGGATGAGCTAACACCACACACTGCTCATTCCCATTCTCTTCCCAGAGGTGTTTGGGATGCGAACAGCAGGTAGCTGCTGGCAGGCTGTGTACATCGTTCTGCCTGTCTGTGTCGTCCTCCTCATGCTGAGCAGCTGGGGACCCGTGTGTCACCTGTGAGCCACACTAGTGGTATACACAATACTCACAGGAGGGGCTTTGTTGCTAACTCCAGGCACTTTGATACCTTGCCCAAAAAATAGGCAAACACAAAATATTAAGAATTTACAGAACCACAAAAAGTGCTTGATAATTTCTATTACACATATGACTTATATCAGAGGTCTCTTTTAAATGTCATTAAAAATATTTCCCATCAAAGAACAGGATTGTACATTGAATACATTTTTTTAAAAAATACTGTTTTAAGAGCCAGGTGGGAGACTTGTGCTGAGCATATTTCAAGCATCAATGACACAGTTTAAGAACAGATAAAAAGATGTCCTTAACCCTATGTTAAACTAGAGAAAACATAAGTGTGCCTAGTAAGTGAAAGAGATTGTTTTACTGTTTTTAGAGATTTTTTTAAAATGGATTTTAAAAGTTCATCCAAATGTCTGAGAGGACTTCAACTTCTGGAAATACAATTAACTGTGGAGCAGAGTTTAAATAAAAAGGATACTTAACAGCAAAGTACAAGGAGAATGCAAAACCTGAAACAGCAGAGAAGCACCAGATGAAAAAAACCATCCAGAGTAACTACTGATCTTCCCACTTACCTTCAAAAGCTTACAATTATTAAAATGAGAAAAATAAGCCTGACAGTGTATTTCTAAAACCCTCAAAACCTTTCTAGATGCTCTAAAAAAGAATGTTTAAAGCACTTCTAAAGATCTGGAAATATTTTTAGATAATAACTCTTTTTTGCTAGTGACGACTCTTTCTGCTTCATAAAAACCTTAGTGCAAGACAGAGCTGTAGGGCTGCCATGGGATTAGCTAATCCAGAAGGATGGAGGACTTCTCCTATGAGGAAAGACAGAGAATTTAGTTTTTTCAGTCTGAAAAAGAGAAGGCTTTGAGGTGACCTAACTGTGGCCTTCCAGTACCTGAAGGGAGTGTGTAGTATCAGGACAAGGGCGAATGGCTTCAAACTGAAACAGAGCAGGTTTAGGTTAGGTGTTAGGAAGAAATCCTTTACTGTGAGGGTGGTGAGATACTGGAACAGGTTGCCCAAGGGACATTATGGAAGCCATATTCCTGGAAGTTTTCAACCCCAGGCTGGATGTGGCTCCCAGCAACCTGGTCTAGTGGAAGGTGTCCCTGCCCGTAACAGGAAGGTTAAAACTAGAAGATCTTCAAGGTCCCCTCCAACCCATTTTACTTCAATAATTCTATTATTACCTGAAGATACAAACTGCTGGAAGATGTTTGTCTAACTTCCTTTTATGAATTTCCAATATCAGGGGCTCCAAAGTGCCCCAGGAATAAGCCCCCTGGAATCTATTGTAGTATCTTACTATGTCTTATTAGGGAGATGTTTCTGTAATGTCTAGCTCAGCTATCGTTGCATTTCAAACTCTTTGTAGTCATTGCTTTCAGACAGCAGATTGTCCTCTGCATTATAAATAAGCACCACCCTCTCTGAAAGCTTCTTTAAATAGACGCAGACTGTTACGTTGTAGACCAAGCAAATAAAATTCTTTTAGTTGCTACTTTTTCTTCTGGCTTTTCAGAGTTTCAATAATTTTTTTGTTTGTTTGTTTTAGATTCTTTTAGGAGTCCACTCTAAATTATTCAAAAGGAAGATGAAAATTGTCAAATTATATCTTTACCTGTGAAATTTTCAGTACTAGTATTGTGAATCTAATGTTAGATTTTGCTTTGAGAATTGAAAAGATAAACCTATTTTTAAAGCATTTAAGAGTTATGTTCAATCAAAATAACATATTTCATCAAGATGGGACAAATTTCTTTTTGCCCCAGGGGTGGATATGCAATACTGTAGGACTGCAGAGTTTACAACCTTTAAAAATTTTTGGCAGCTTACTACCAGATTAATTATTTGAACAACTTGAGTTGAAATATCCCATAGGACATGAAGCCAGATGAATAAAGAACAATCTATATTTCAAACAGTACAATTAGATAACCCTGTGTGAAACTTCTCAAGACATAGATGGCAAATATAGATCCTGGGAGAAAATAGTAATCACTAGTTCCTTGATTTCTCCCTATCCTACCTTTTTCCTAACTTTTCAACCTGTGAGTTTTACCTTCCAAAACACACTATTAAACAGACCCAGAAAAATATCGGAGTACAATTCAGTGAAATTCACACTGGATCAGCTTTTGCAATGTCCTCTGGAAAGACAGATTATCTGTCTGGAATGAGATCTTTTTATTTAAGCAGATGACAAGAAATATTTGGCCTGACCTTGGCCATAAAACAAAAGCACTTCATGCTGTCCTGAGTTAATCAAAGTTCAGCGAGAACCAGACCTGCCACATGGAAATCTGCAGGCTGCCATTCCACGGTTAGAAAAATGATGCTCCTTGTTGGGATGAGTCATTTGCCTTGCACTGCAGAAGTTATATGTTTTCTTATCTTTCAGGAGAACATTCCCCTCATGTTTTCCATCTTGATTCATGATTCACTCATGATCATTTGATGATCCTGAAAGAACTATGACCTTCTTTTTGAAAGCATGCAGGCTGTCCTGGAAATGTTCGCGAGTGCATGACAGGAATACCAACTAGGTTAAAACTATAAACAGGAACTTCAATAAGGCTGGATTTTGTCACACAGGAGTCAAGGGCCAGCTTTTCACTGACTTGCATAATCGAGCCCTAAGTGAACTCAAGAGAGACAGAATGGGTGTAAAGGAAACATTTCTTCATTTCACTACATGGTTCAGTGCTGGTTTTCTAAGTAAGACTCTCCTCTCCCTAATAAATTGTACACGGTAGTAAATCTGTTTTCAAGTCATGATTTTGGCTAAAGAAGATTATCATTGAAAACTTGGATTTTGGAATAACATAGTAACATTTTTAACCAAGTTTCTGTGCAAATAATGAACCATATTCATTTGTAATTGGTACTTGTTGGAAGAAATAAAATGTCTTTTCAACAAAGTGTATGTCCTTAGAGGTAGTATGATTTGTGTAGAGACTACAAGAAGAGAAGAAAATGTCATTGAATCTCTGAGACTGAACATTAGATGGTAAATTCTCAATGTAAATTATTATGGAAACTTATCTCAGTTTTTCAGTTACTCATGATTTTCATCTGTATTTGGCAAAATGAGGGCTTGTCTGGAGGAAACTGTGATAATTGGTACATTACTTCATTCTACTACTACTACTACTACTACTACTACTACTATCATTGTAATAACTCATATTCCAAATCAGGTAAGAACATCTGACTGCAAACAAAATTATCAGTGAGAAATATTTCTTTGAATCTTCTTCAGAACCTGGGATACAGCACAGATGTTTTCAACATACCTCAGCATGTACTTTAAACTTCATAATGTTTTCATTGAACCAACTACTAAGCAGGTATAAGAATTTGGAAAAAGGGTACCATTCTGTAACAAACCAAAACTGCTCATTTCTTGAGGTTTTCCGGCAAGGTGAGCCATGGGGACAAACTGACTATCTTGAAATTGTCCTTCATTTTGATGGGGGTGAAAAGGAGAAGTACAGATTGAGGTCCCTGCCCTGTCTGGTGATGGGCAGAGGACCAAAGTGCTCCTGGTGCAGGATTAGTGCTCGGCCTGTTGGCAGCCCCAGAGCACCCAGGGGCTGCGCCCACAGCCCTTGCACATCAATCCTGTGCTTGCTGTACCTGTGGGAGTGCAGTGCTGATGGAGTTTAGGAAAGAGAGGGCTTTTGTGAAAAAGAGCACCTTTCTCTGAAAATGACCATTTGCTCCTTAGTTGAGGACATTTTTAACCTCAAATACAGTATTTAGGACACCAGAGAACCATGCAAAGATTTGAGAGGGTTTTTACTGTGTGGTTGAGATACCTAAACATGAAGAGAGAACCTCTGTTGTTTTCAACTGTGATCAAAAATAATGTGGTACGTTTTTGAGAGAACCTGTGTTGTTTTCACTTGTGATCAAAAATAATGTGGTGCATTTTTCCAGTCTACTCCAGATAAATTCAGTACTCCTATTCATGTTAATAAAAGTCATGGAATATGAACATAAGCCAACACTGAAATTATCCCATAGTGGCATTTAAATAAGAGGAGAGAAAATATGTTCACTCCCTGTAATACTGGATTCTTTTTGCCCCTTTCCTTTTAATTTCTATTAATACAAATTATTTGAGCATTATTATATTGGCCTTAATTAGCTTTCATCTTTCCCCTTTTGATTTAAATATTGCCAAGCTCCATTAAACTGACTGTGTGAATGCCAAAAAATGGTCTACTACTGAATTCCAAGTGTGTGTCTTTGTCACAGTGTAAATTGAAAGGTCACAACAGGTCATATAATTGCTTGGTACATATTCTATTAATTGCACTTTTAATGTGTAAAGCACTCTGAAATTATCAGATAAAGGATGCTACATTCTGGTAAAACATCAGGCATGCCTGAATCATAGTCAGACAACATAAGAAAATGATTCTAATGTCTGTTCAAAACTTTCTGATGTGAGTCCATTTCCCTTTTAATTTCCATTTTATTTTAATTAAAAATTTTATTTTTAATTTTCCAGGGTTACTTGGAAAATCCAAGAGCAGCAAGCTGCCCTCTCCTTTTATTTGTGGGATGTGCTCTGTTCAGGCAAGAATGTAGGAATTCTGTGGTACTTCTCAGTATTTGTCTCTCTTAATTCCTTCAGAAGGTATGTTTATACTGTATCATTTCTCTAAAGAAACACTGTCAAGATGAAAAATGGAAGGCCTAGGAGTTAGGAAAAAAAAATTAAGATGGTGAGACTCTGCTTTAGCTTTATCTAGTATCTGCAAAAATTGATGAATAACAGCTGCAGAATTGGTATTTGCCTAATCCTGCAAAGTGTTGGCTCCTCTGAGTGATAAAATGCACCCTAAGTTCCCAGTGTGTAACAGAATATATTTTTATCCTTTTTAATTAATCAAAAACTTACTATCTTAAGCCAAAGTCTCATCACTCAATCTCCACTTTCCACAATCATTATTACTTCCTGATGCATATGTGGGGCTTATGCATCACTGCTTCCAACAATATGGCATCTTTCAACCAGATATCATAAAGCAAAGACCAGTGAAACAAAACTTGTTTTAAAGCAGCTCACTCAGCATCAGATTGGAACTCTGCTCACTTTTTCGGATGTACTTAGTACTCTATCATATTTAGTTCTGAGAAGCTGAATGATTTTCTCCCTGTTTCAGTTTATGAAATGACGACGTTTACTCTTAAAAGACAAAGCAGGAAAAAATTTAGTGTCCTATTTACGGAGATTATGAAATTACAGCTTTCAAATTGCTTAGAATTTGTAGGAATTGTTATGGTGGAAAAGCTGAACAACCGTTTTGGCTCCAGTAATACTTAAGTACAGTCAAGAAAGCAAGATAGCAGGATAAACATGAAAAAAAGCATTCATTGCAATATTTTTCTTTTGCAAAAGAATTCCAGTTTTTCTTCAGAAACCTTGTCACAGTTTCAAATGTCAAAATTGCTTTTTTTTGGCTACAAGAAGTTATATTTGTCTAAATTAAATTGCCTTTTCCCTAAAAATTAATTTTTAATGCAGAAATTTTCAAAATTGAGTTATTCATCTCAGCAGCCAAAAAAAGACAATAGTTCAATTGCTCTGTTATTACTGATGAAGTAGAAGATATGTGTTAAACCCCAAACCTAATTCACTTTCTTATTTGTTGCATATAACTGAATGCGGAAAAAAAAGGAAAATATTAAAAATAAAGTGGTAGCCTCGACTGTTACATAAGTGCCAGATTTTTGTAAAGGGACTTCCTTCTATGACTAAAATACAATGCAAGTGGAATTTAGACACGAAATTAAAAGGAAAAAAAAAAAAAAAAAGGACACAGAAGATCTTTTCCACAGGAATTTTCATTCAGTTCCAAATTCACTTTAGCTGGAACACATATGCAGGTACCAGAAAGGTCACAGACCTGCAGCAGTTAAGTAACTGCAGTCAGCTCTTCAAAATATTCCCAGGAAGTGCATTTCCAACCCCCCTGTGAACATATTCTTTAAACAGAATATCATCCTCTTGTGCATGTGCATAAATATTTGTGCTGGGAAGATTTTTCCATAAATAAAGCTTGGAAACATAATCATGCAATAAAAAAGAGGTATGTTGCTTTTATAGATAAGGAGTGTTTCCAAAGTGTTGACAACCAACCCAAACAACAAAACAAGAAGGTTTTCAGAGCATAGGTGGATGTAGTAATAATTTTAGCTATGTCAGGATGTTACTTGCCAAAGTAACAAATTTTATATATTCCTGTGGTAGAGCAAATTTTGATTCTGTAGTATGTTTTCAGAATTGCTGTCCAGTATTTAAGCTGATGGAATTCAATATAGATTATTGAGCAGAATATTGTCTGCACTTATTTTATTAACTATCAGTCTGCACTGCAAAGTTATTTCTTTTTCGTCTTTTTTTGAGAAGAGACTGCCCCAAGAGATGGGTCCCGAAAGGCTCGACAATATCACTTTTGAAACTATTTACATTCCTGACACTGCATAATAAAATTTTTATTCTGTTCTTTTGTGACTTTTTTATTGCTTGCTTTTGAAACATCATATTTTATTATCTTTCAGTCCTGTTATCAATCTTGAGCAATAAGATGACTGTAATGACCTGTTTTAATAAGCCTGTTACAGATTTCTATGTTGATTTGACATACCTAAGTGTAGTAAAATGGTTTATGAGGAATAAACAGCTGAGTAATATCACATTCATATCCTTGGAGATGAAGTGATTGTAGATGAGAAATAAATAATTGAAGAAGGCACAGCTTGGTTATTTCAGTTTCTGAAGTCCTATGAAACAATGTGAGACTGTGTCACAGAGTCATGCACTTCACTCGTAACAAAGAAGACACAGTACACGTTCTTGATAGAAAGGAGGGAGTTAACCAAGTTCAGAGGTAAACTTGATAGTGGTTTGAGAAGATTTAGTGGCAAGGTATGCTTGGTTACTTCCTGCATTGACGACAGGGTCAGACAGAACTGTCTGGGAGACCCTCCTTTGAGTCATGAGGCTCAGAAAGGACAGCCTTGTTTTCCAAACTACTTCTGAGAGGTGAGTCGGTGCAGATAGATCCACTCTTAGTCCCAGACATGGTCAGTGGTTTATGTCTAAAGGATTATATATGCACAATCAATACTTTATATCACTTAGGTAAGATTTCAAAGCTTAGCATGCTATTAATCACTTGCAGAGAATCTATTGTGGCAAAAAATCTCTCAGCCTCAAGGACTAACCTTGGGAGGCATTCCTGCTGGAGGGGAGATCCTGGCATGCAGCCTGCTGCTGTGCAGTAGAGCTTAGCAGGCCTGAGGCTGTCCACTGCTTATGGAGTAAGATAAATGACTTTTACTCATATTTACATAGCAGCAACATGTCTGGTCACCATTCCAGACAGCCTTTGACTACTCTGTTGCCATCCATCCCCCAAAGTCCAGAGTAAGCTGGATGCAGCCATCACAACCCCACTGGGAGTAATGGCTTAAGCAAGGCAACACCTGCAGTGTTTTAGACACTACAGGACTCCTTGCTTGAGGACTAGGAACTTTATGGTTTGATCAAAGATCCAAAGAATGGGTCAGGTTGAAAGGGACCACAGTGCCTCATCTGGTCCCACCTCCCTTCTTAAGCAGGGCCTTTCCAGAACACATGGCACAGGATTGTGTCCAGATGGTTCTGGAATATCCCCAGTGAGGAAGACTCTACACCCCCTGTGGGCAATCTGTTCTAGGGTGCAGTCACTGCACAGTAAAGTTGCTCTTCTTCACTGCACAGTAAAGCTGTTCTTCATATTCGGGTGGAATTTGCTGTGCATCACTTCCTCCAGTTTGCCTCTTGTCCTGTTGCTGGGCACCACTGAGAAGAGCCTGGCTGCCACACACAGCCTTTCTCTGTACATATGCATTAATGTGGATGTAGATATGGTGTTGGAGAGATTTCTTTTTGGAAGTGTCTGAGTTCTAAAGGGCCATGAGCTTCAAAGCAGGCTCAGGCATCTGGTTTTTGGCTCAGAAGCATATGGGCTTGACTGGTGTGGGAATGTACCTCTTGTATTCAGAAGCATGCATACCTATAGCATCACCTTCTTAGTCATTTCATGAATAAATATAAAAGAAAGGCAGAGATGTACTTTTATATCTATTTATAGCCTTATATATTTTCACACTGTGTGTATAGAGAGCTTTACCACTAGGGCCTGGAAAAGTTGATCCTTCGTGCTGTGTTGTGCCTCAGACAGGCACGCTAGGTGTACTTGGAAGCCTAGCACAAAGGTTGGCTCCACTGTGGTGGCATTCATCTGCTCAGTAACACAAATCCAGGCTTCTTTATGGGCAAACGTGACCCCAATGGCACTGATCAAACAGCACCGAGCCAGCATTTAGGGGCATGTCTTTACCTTTGGGTTCCATTATGCTGTATGAACAGCTGGCAGCACAAACCAATACTGGCTGTTTTCTCTCTTTACTTGCTCACTTCCCCACTACTCAACTGTCTGGACATTGATACTCTTCTGAGGAATCTGTTTATTTTCCAAACTAAACTACGCGTGACGAAAATAAGCTGTTATTCCCTCTTCGAACACTTGGAATTTGGGCTTGGGTTTTTACAGAAACAATTGACAATCAGAAAGGAGAAATGCTGTAAGGTGAATAACCACTTAGCACGCCTAATGAAAACAGTAGTGAGAAGCTTGACTATTTCTGGGATGGTGTTAGACACATATTAATTAAACACCCTTAAATTCTCAGAAATACTTATTTTCTTTGCAGATTCAAAGACATCAATCTCCCTGCATCTATGGTCATACAATTTCAAGACAATGTATTCTGTCTCTTCAAATTGTACCAAAATTAATAGGTAAGTTTAGAATTCGATTTTTATGCACAATATTTATGCACAATAACTTATATGGAAATTAATTATATATAGTATATTGGCAAAAGTATGCAGTGTGTCACATGGGACGTAATTTTATCTAGTATTCTGAACAGAGGGAAGCTCCCTTAGCCCTGCACTCCAGCCAGCCCAAAACTGTAAAATCCTATTAATAATCCACACAAGGTGATGATACAGTCATGAAGCTTTCACTTTTTGAAAGCAAAATACATTAGCCGTGAAATATATTTAATATTTAGTGTTTTCACTACTCCTGTCAGGAGACCATATTTGTACTCTTGTATTTAACTGCTTAAGTTCTGTAATGAAAATGTTCATTTTCATTCACTTATGTAGAAGAAAGTGACCATCATGGGGGAAAAAATCCTAATTAGGATGAAGTTATAAAAAAATGAACATCAAGACCCATGAAGTTTCGAATAATCGAGCGCTGTAATCTACCAGAAAATAGACCTTTCAGTCCTTTTAAAATGTATTTACTCAGTTTCATTAAACAAGAAACTTGGGATATGGAGAAGTCACTTCTCAGAACACAACGGACCTGTGCCTCTTACTAAGGGAAAGTGAAATCAGTCAAAGTGGTTATTTTAGCAGTTTGGTGTACAGTAGCTGGTACATTATAAACTCAGAGTGCCGGCTTAAGGAGTGGTAATTTAAGAGTACAATTGGTTCACTAGGTTGTTTTGGGATAAAGTGACTGCAAGACACCTGGAAATTTGAGCACACACCTCTGTTACTTATTTCTTCCTCTGTTCAGCTAGAGATTTGTGCAGGCTCTGAAAGATCTTCTGCTGCAAAAACAACCTGAATTTAATCTCAAACCAAAGGGATAGTAAAATACTTGAAACGTAAATAATAGTTCCTTTACTAAAACATTCTCATCTATTTTCAGTGTATAATTTTCCATTTTATTTTTGACCTATCTGCATGTACTGCAAATATCTTTTTGCATCCTGTACTTTTCTTCAGGAACACTGAGGAAAACAAAATTATCGTGAACCTTTCAGAAACAGAAGAAATAGTTTGTAATAATCATATACCATGTGTGTCCTTTTCATAAGCTACCATCAGAAATATTTATGCATTATGTACTTGTTCCAAGAGATTGCAGTACAGTGTGTATTCCAGAGATAACATGTAGAGGAATCTCCCCCATATGTTTTAGTTTAATTTGTATGTTGGCATATATTCTAATAATAGACACAACTTGGAGATTATTTTTTTTTAAATTTATGTTTTCCCATATATGGAAATACATATATGTCTTTACTGGAATAAGCCAAACACTTTGGCTACTGTATTGACATTTATGCTTGAGAAAGTTCAGGCCTGGAAGCTCTTGCAAAGCAACTTAAAAGGCCAATCCCAGCCTCTGACCCAAAAGGGAACATTTAAGTTCAAGCTCAATCAATTGAAAATGCAGGGCAAAATATGCCTTTAGATGACAGAGTTTGATTTACAAGATACACAGATATTTTCCATCAGGCTGAGCTAATTCAAGTTTGTGTTTTGACTGTGTATGTAGAATATCTGTAATTCATTTATGACCTATTAAGGAGATTGTTTCCAGCCTGTAATTGTTTCCAAACTGTAAGAAATCCTAATTAGGCCCACTGTTTTTAAAGAGGAAACTCACAATTTCTTTTATATCCTGTCATCAAAGGCACAAAGGAGAAGGCTTTTGTTCTTGTTTTTGTTGGGTTTGGTTTGCTTTTCTCCTTGCACTCTCTTGAATGTCAAGGGGCCATATACCAGCTATTGAACGGTCATGTCTTTGAAGTCCTCAAAGAATTTCAGAGTTCTCCTGAAGAGTTTACGTCTTGAAATACTTATTTCCCCCATGAAATCAGGATTCCTGAGGGATCTGTGATGCTAAATCATCTGCAAGGGCTGTTGTCTTACCCTGAGCATGGGGGGCTCAGCCTTAAATAGTGTTTGGGAGTTTAATGTATGCCCCAGGGCCTCATGAAGAGACAATGGCATGAAGATAAAGCCTTCCAAAGTCAATCCCATTCACCCTTCTGGCGTACCATGTCCTGGCTGCTGCCCCTAAACAGGGATTGAGGTGGAAGATCAGAAGGTCACAGACACCTGGGGACACAGCGTGTACAGATCAGGATCAGTATTAGCAGGTAATAGTCTGAAAAATAGATAATAGACAATTAGGTAAAAGATACGGAAAATCATAGTTGTCCAAATACTGTACAGAGTGGCTCAAAGACAGCACAGCTTACTGCTGCAGGGTTACTTGGACCTGTTTAATCAACATAATTATTCCCACATCACCCACCTTTGGGCAGAAAGGGGTAGCAGGAGTACAGTAAATATGCTGTGAAATGTCTTTGCCATTTCCTGTCAATGTCATCAATTACACTTTAATATATCTGGAGACCAGAATGGGCAGCCAGGACTGACATCAAAGCAGGATTTTCATGCAGCTTTCCCTGTGTTAAGGTCCCTTCTCACCTTTCAAATTTACAGGACAATACACTCTGTGATTTCAACTTTATTTCCTTAGCTTCTTAAGCAATATAATAAACACAACAAACCAAGGTTCCATCATATTTTACCCACACTAGTCTATCACATTAATCAACTTATTCACCATTGCAGTGAAGATTTCATAACATTTCGTTGCTTGATATAACTTTTGATATCATATGCCTGTGAGAAAAAGGAAAGAATTGGTTACCTAGCCAACAGAGAAAGTGCTGACCCTTCATCTTCCATCACGTTGCAGGCATCCCCTGTATCACACCGGGAAGCAGAAAAACCTCAGCAGTCCAGCTGCAGCTGGATCCACTTCAAAAGCTTTTTGGGTAAGATCATAGAGCCATAGAATGGTTTGGGTTGAAAGAGACCTTTACAGTCCAACCCTCTGTAATGAGCGGGGACATCTTCAGACAGATGTTTTATACTCTCAGGCTTGGAGGCTTAGTCTATCCCATTTCTGTAAGTTAGTGGATTCTGGGGACACTGCCAGACGAAACACAGTGGCTCTGAAGGCAGGAATTTGCAGGCCACGGTGGCTCAATAGTGGCCTTTCAGCTCTTTCTGACCACCTGTCCTGCCTGCCTGGTGCTATCACTTTGACCCAGTGCTGCTGCTCTCAGTGTAACATCAAGTCTAGCATGAGCTGGCATAGCCAATACCTGAACTGGAGATGAGTAAACAGTCACACCCTGGACCATTTTGTACATCATACACACGTGCCTCAGCACCACTGGCAATGCCAGCAGAGCCTGGTCCTGGCGTGTACATGCCGTTCAGAACTGCCACTCTACTTTCCTGTGGCTTAGTCTCAGCACTGGTTGGTGTGAAAGTGTAATAGGGTAATGGAGGCCAATCAGTTTGTGTATCGTGTGACAGAAAAAGTGGTACAGTAGCCTTATGCCTACTTTCTTCTTTTACCTTCCTTGAACATTTCTGTCTGAGACTTCTAAGAGAAATACATATGCAAAGAGTGTTTACTTATAACCCATGACCTCATTTGTACTACTCCCTCATCATAAAGTTGCCTTTCTCAGGGACAGGAGTATTAATGAAGGTAAATACACAGTCATACTCTCCCTGTATGGCTGGATAATTTATTCTTTTACATTACACAGAATCAGCAGGATTTGAACACTGTATATGCCAGGACAATGCCCAAGCAACCAGTGTGGAAGCCTCTGTTCTTTCAGATAAATTAGTGAAAGTAATGGGGTGGATCCATCTTATTATAGGAAACTGTATTAAGGCAGATTAATGCTGTTAGGCTGAATAACACCATAAAGCTGGGAGACGTTCCCAGGTCCAAGCTAGCAGACTGCCAGCCCCAGTGACAAGTGCAGGGTGTGTCTTTCAGCAGTGAATACCAAGGGAAATAAAGCTACTGATGAGACCAAAAGGCATCCTATAAAGACTGAAGTGTCTCCTGCATGTGAAAACATGTTTATTTTTCCAGTGGAAGCTCTTTTGGGTATACTTTATTTCAAAAAACATGAAAATAAAATTACCTGCTATTTACTGGTACAGTTTTCTGGGATTTAAAAGCCTGAAAAGGTTCTTGTTAGTTATTGAGAGTAAAAACAAAAGAACTCTGGGTCAAAGCTCACTCCTTTCATAGTCTTTTATTTCTTCAGCTGAGATTTGACTTCTGCATAGATTTGGTATTATCTAAACTATTTTGCTTGAACGCTGTCATGTCATTCTGTATACAGGTTCTGCCAAAGGAATATTCACTGCTGACTATTTTCCTCTAAGGCTTTCAGGTGTGTTTTTAGAAGTGCCTCTAGGGCTTTTTGTTTCTTATACCTCAAAAGAAATCTTGCACGTGCATCCTTTCTTTCTTCCTCTTTACATTCATCAAAAATGAACAAAGGACAATGTGGACAGTGAGTTACAATCATACATAAACCATACCTCTGTCTCAAGCTATTGCTGTGAAAGCTATGTTGAAGGCAGTATTTATTGAAAGCCCCTTTTATATATCAGTACAGTGGAAGTCACCAGGGGTACAACAAAGTATCAGCAATTTTTTTGTTGTTTTGGCTGTTCAGGTACCGTGGTTTCACACTCGTATCCAGTGGGCTGGCTCCAGAAGGATGATCACATAAGTGTATCCCTAATGGATCGCAGTGCTGCAGGTCCCTCCGTGAGGATTTGGAAGATCTTTCTGCAGTGGCAAACAATCTCTACTAACTTCCTGGGCTTCCAGAAATACTAATCAGCAGTTCTAGTCTGTAGCACATTTATTACACCCTGACGTGCTGAAGACAGCCTGTTACAAATAGAACTGCCTCGTGAAAAATGCTGTTCCAGTGTTTTATAATAAAGTGCACCAATTAGATGCATTCATTAGGACAAACTGCTTGTCTTTTCTTATATTAGATCTTTTAAAAGGCACAATGCATTTCATAGCTCATTCCGCTCTGTATTATTATTAATTGAACAGAGCACATTACAGAGTTTTAATCCAATAACTGTAAATACATAATGAATAATATTTCCTTGGAGGCTTCCAGGGTTGTAGCAGCCTCCTGTGCAGATTTTCATACTCGAGTAAGATATATCATCGCAAAGTCCCCTCTTGCCTGGCTGTAGGTTCCCCACCGGTATTGCAGGGACACCACCAGAGCAAGGGATGGTGTGTGTGCGGTAGAAGACAAATGCATCATTTGTTAAAAGGCAAATTAGGAGCCAAGCCTAAACTGCAGCCTTTCAGCTTTTTCTTGTTGAAAAGGGTCACATGCTCCAGTTCTTCGTGTTGTCTTGCAGGTCCTTGGATGCCAAACGGAAAACAATTTTTTAATTTTACCAGCATGAGGATTCCTAACTGCAGCATATTATTTATGAAGGGGAAATGGCAAACACTAAATGAAGACAAAAGGAAACATTCTGTTCCTCTCTGGAGGAGCACAGCATTATTATACAAGGTTGTGATTGGGCATAGTAAGATGAATTGAGCAGCTGTTCCTCCTGACAAGAACATTACTTTTTAGATTGCTAGTAATACATGAGGTAGCTGGCACTCCCTGGTTATACTTAAGTAACAGATATGATCTCAGCAACAGTAGCCTGAACTCAATGATAACGACACAGGATTTTATACAAAAAAAAGACTCTAGGGCACGTTGAAGTGATTCTTTTTTCTTTCATCGTACTTACTAATATTTTCATATGGAATAAGTATTTTCAGTAATTTATGCCTGGACGGTACTCAAGGTGTTTAGCAGGGCTAATTAGCTTGAAGAGTAGTGCATTAATACAGCCCTACGACCACTAATGAAGCTCCATAACTTCCAATTCTGAGCTATTTTATGGTCAATTGCATGAAAAATGATCAGAGAGGGAGATGAGGTCTCTTTGTAGGTATCCTTGTGGCCATATCTGTTAACCTGCTGAAAGTTACAGCAACATGAATTATTTTCAGAAAGTCAGATTTTTGCTCTTAATTAACAAGATCTGTTTTTCCAGGATCTAGGCCTTTGGCACCTAAGAATACATGCTCTAATAATATTCATCTCCCAAGACCTGATCCCATGACAACTGAAAACACTAGGAGAAAATTAAAGAGGAGTTTTGCACCTATTGTCATTTTGGCCTGAAAATATCTTATAGCTGTGAAAATTCTATCAGTATCCAGCAGGATCAGGTCGTAGTGAAGTGAAGAAGTAAAATATATTCCAGAAGTAAGAAAAAGGAAAATTATCTAAGCATAGTAGCTACTGAAAAGCTGCAAACCTGGGAAATTTTTTTCACAACAGGTAGTAAAACTTAAATTTGCCATCCACTGGTTTTCCTAATATGAAATAAATGATGTTGCTAAGCACTGTTAGGACTCTGTGGATATCTAGGATTATTAGCACTTTAATTCTTTAATTCTCATCACTTCATCACCTTTCTATTAAGTGCCTAATGATGAGTCTGCAGAAAGGCAGTAGTATATGTTACACAGACCTGGAGACAGGAATGGGCAAGCTGCAGTGCTACACTTTTTCATAAGTGAAGTACTTATTCAAAGTTTTGAAAGCACAAATCACAGTGATGTGCACTTTTACCCGGCAGAGTAAGATCCAATATTTATCCCATGTGATTGAAATGGTTCTAAACTTTACCAATGCCAATTGGGGAAATTCATAAATTTCATTACGCTGCTGAGGGCATATTCCACAAAATTCTTTCTGTCCGTATTAGTAGGGTCAGTTTGTCCATATAGTCATTTTTGAAAAGATGCAACTTGATACTTGAAGATGAATCTGAGACACCTAACTGTAATCCTAAAATCCAGCTCAACTACTGCCTTATTCTGGAGACACCTGACCTCCTTAGGTGCCTCGTTTTTAATCAGAAGAATCCCCAGGTATTGATAAATTGACTTTTAAGCATATCTAATTAAACTTTGTAGAAGACTGAGCAGATTTACAGTACATGGCTACATCTTTTTAAAGATGCCTTATCCAAGGCTTAGCTTCACCACAAATGCAGTAATAGTAACTATTTTCATGTAAGGACATAAGGAAGAGCCAGAACATCAAGTCTGCTGTATGTGCTTCCACATATTTGTGCAGGCATAGTCTTAAAATGGTGGTGGCTAAAAAAAAACCTCTCAGGATGCCTAAGCACCCGCTTCAACTCAGTCTTGGGCCTTGTCTAGAAAAATAGAAAAAATAGAGCAGACCTCTTCCTTCAGGTTTGTTTTCTAAGAAGGCTATACCACGTATCTCATGGAGATAAAACAAGTCCCTCCCTACCTGCAGCAGAATTCTCCAGGGGAATCCTCTCTCCGTAACCTGGAATGGACACCTGAGTCTTAAGGAGAAACTACGAAATGATGCAATGTTTTCCGAGAGCATTTCCTGTTGGGAGGTGGACAGTAAAAATAGCAGTAAGAATGACAGCAGGCCATTTAAAACAATCTCCAAATATTGCATTAAGAACCTTGACACACAGAGAGGTTTTGGTATTTTGTTGTATCAGCAGATATCAAAAAAATGAAGCTTCTGACATTACGGACTTCAGGTCTGGTCTTCAGGTCAAACTTAGGTATACTCCTTATGGGAAAAAGAAATGACTACTTATGCTTGGGTGCTTAATAATTCAAGCTGGAAGGTAGGAAAATCAGCTTTCAGCATGTGCTCCAATTTTAAATGAACAAAATTAAATTAAATGCTGAAATGAAAAATGTCCAGTTGGGAAAGCAAGGACTAGATTCTGACTGCCGTATTTCAGGTAACAATTTCTTCTCTAAGCTCGAAGTAATGCTTGATCCTCCCATATCCAAAGTTGTCCCTTGGCACAATGATGTGTCTATGAAACTATTTCCTGTGCTTTGTTATTTTCACTAATATACAGTAAATATACACTTTAAAATCCTTCTAAAGGGAAGGAGTATCTTATAGTTAACTTGAAATCTGTTTTGAAACACAATATAGTTCTAGAGTCATATAACATTAAAAAGAATATGCCATGCCCCAGTTGTTTTTAATATATATAAATATTTAAAAACATTCTAAAGTAATGTTGTAATACTGAAAGTCTTCAACTGACAAATTAAGGTATAAGAACTACCGGAAGAATCTGAACCTCTTAGATGGCAGTGTCTTTTTACCAAAAAATCCAAAGAACTTTTTTTTAGTGTGAAATATTTCATAAATGCTTTCAAGTCCTTTAATAAAAAGGGTTAATTAAAATCCTGGTGGCATTTATTTCACAGTGTGAGGGTGAACATTTGAATTTTAAACTCAGTGTAATACACTTTCCTTCCTCTGGCTTTCACAGTGAATTGAACACTTAACTCCCCTCAGCAGTTTTGGAAATCTCAATTTGTAACAATTACGATGAGAAGCCATTACTTGATAGAAAGAAAGAAAGAAAGAATAGGTAGTTAAGTTCAAGATATGTATCTAGATTCCTTTTAAAATAATGAGCACACACAAATAAAAGGGGAATTCTTGCCAGAATTCTACAACTCCCTTTTTCAATCTGCATATTAAATTGTGCATCTACCAGTTTCTGTTAATTCAGCAAAATAAGAACTTCTTATGAAAGTAATTGTGTTATTAGTCTACCTTGGCAGTAATGATCCTAAGGTGAAGGTAGCAAGTAATTGTATTTCTAACTGTGTCTTCTTTTTAATAATTAGTTGTAAAGTTATGTTGTGCCTTCTCTGTTCATGAGAACTTTTCTCTCATCTTCTGCACTACACTGAGCCATATTTAAACTAAAAAGGCAGTTTTCTGCTAAAAAGGCAGATTTCTTGAGATTCTTGTGGTTAATACTTGTTCAACAAGTCTGAAGCCAATATTCTCACACCCTTTGCAGTAGTAAATTGCTTTAACAATTTCCATTTTCATTAGACTTTTCCATGTTATTCTGCTCTATGCAATATAAAATTTGAAATAATGCCCTTGTTTTTAAAAGCTTTAACCAATTATGAGAACAAGGACACTGGAAAACCTTGACCAAGCAAGAAATAACTGACCACTTTCTCTCTCTACACCTATAGCTCTTGGAAAAAGAGTAGTTTAAAACACATAAAAAATGTTGATACGATATTGGCTGCAATATATGTTTATAAAAGTTGTATCTTGCTTTTGCTTTCAAATTTCTTTTGGCATTTACCTGGGTCAAATTGTATTTATAGATATTGAATGTTATTAATATTAAAATATTCCCTTCTATCTCTTGACTGCCTAGAAAAGATAAAAACAAGTTTATTGGCCATGTCTATTGATTAAAAAATAATTTATCACAGGTGTAAATTTAAGGGAACAGTTGTCTAGGAAATCCTGTTTACACAGAGCCTACTGGACTCTCTCAAAAAACTGCCAGCTGTTGTTTATTGCAGATACTGACCAAATGCTAGAAAAAGCAGCCGTGTATCACAGATCTTTCATGCTCAAACAGAAATAAAGTGTTCCCTTTATATATTCTTTTTTAATCAGCTAGAAAGATGCTTAACTCACGTGCAAATGTAAAACCCAGAGAAAGGAAAAAAACCAACAGAATAAATTGTTGAGGCTGCTCCAGTGAATACAGTGAGACAGGGAAAATGAATTCCTTTTCATCCTGATGGCTTCTTTCTTGCCATACGTTGTTGCATTTTAAGTATGTTGCACTCCACATTCAGAAAAAACAGAAAAAAAAAAAGCTAGCTGCTTTCATTTAGAATGTAAACTCATTGTTTTAAAACAAATTAAAACCAAAGGTGGAGAGATTGCTGTCAACACTGTAGCATAATTTGTGTCTACTCACCTGCCATTACTATTATTTATTTATTCCAGGTCATGTATACATCAAGCACTAATTATTTGTTTTGCTTACACAAGTCCCTCCATTTAGAACTATAGCAATCAGAGATTTTCAGAAATGAAAATAAATTGTATCATTTATAACATTGCTATATTTAGGTCAAGAAATGCCATACTGCTAAATTGCATTTTTTACCTAAAGTGTACTTTATTTACTACATATCAGGCTGACATAATTTCTTTTTACACAAAATACTGATTTAAATCCTGTTCTCCACTACAGAGTTGTCTTTCATGTTTTAAATTTTTACAAATACTGAGATCAGGGAATTTTTCCCATTTAATGTCTTAGAAATGGTGTTGAGGCTGGAGATATTTTCTGTGTACGTGCACAAACTGTCCAATGTCAAACAGAAAGCAACATAATTAAGTTTTCTGTGCTTGTAGTTCTAATTTTTCTTTTTCCTGAAGAAAAAGAAGCAATGCACTGTGCTTTTACTATCCTGATGAATATTTACCTTAAGGACTGCACGGAAAGTTGAGGGGAACAGTGAAGTGGACAGAGCAAAAGAGTGGTCAGAAAGGAAATGGAAGGTCATTTTTAAAACCCAAAACTGATACTAGAGATGGAACTCAAACAGATTACCTGTTCTTCAGTGAGCAGGAGGGTGGAGGGAGTGTTTATCATCTAAGCAGTCCAAAATGAGCAGCAATGATAAGCAGTGCTGTGCATTACTAGGAGTACTTAGATGAGCTTGATTAGCCACAAGAATTATTTAATATGATCAGTCATTTTTTTCCTCAAAACACCCATAAGTTAGGAATTTGCAAACGTTATCCTGGTGCTGCCAGAAACAGATTTATAGTGACCTCAATGTGTCAGCAGAAAGGGTTTCTGGAAATCCTTTTGTTTTTCATGTGGCTTCTTAGTATATTGGAAATACAAGTGTTCTGTTATTGCTGTATCCACACTTTGTTATTGTTACAAAATATTCACATCACATTACTTAAAAGAAGTAGTATTTATTCTGCATCAAGTAGTGCAACAAGACAAACTTGCAGTTTGATAAACAGCATATAGATTGAAAAGTTGAATTAGACAAGATAAATTTATTCTGTCACATAAAGCGGATGTCAATTGCATTTATTCAGTCTGATCATTAAAAGACTGGAGAATCCTGCAGTCAGAATTACAAATTAGCATGGATGAGTCCAAATGATATAGTAATATGTGTATTTATTGGTGTCTTGAAATGTACTGTTGGTTTTTGTATTTGTGACCTGTGGTGTGCCTCTAGAGAAATGTCACAAAAGGGGAGATTACCCCAATCTACTTTAGATTATGTACAGTTTGCATATGTCACAGTTTTAAACTCGAGCACCACATCGACGGGATTGGGAGGAAAGGGTTAAAAGAGGAAGATTGATGAGGAGGGGGTATATTTCCTCAAGTGACCTTGCAACTGGGAATACCAAGGCCGGAAAAATATCAGTGTGGGAAGCCCCACACCTTATGCCTATTGCTGTTTGTCCTCTGTCTGTGCTGAGAAGTAAAATCTCTGTGTAAAGATTACCTCGGGACTTGGAGGCACCCTCATGGACGTGCCTGAGCTCCCTGTGTTGGGAGAGAGACAAAAACTCAAAGGTCACAGAACACATGGAGAAAATCACAGATGGTGTTCCCACTCCTGTGTCTCCGCCCAGGTGTTGCTTTGGGATCCTACAGTTAGCAAGGTCATGAAATAAATCTACTCTTTGCATTGCAGCCCTGGTTTTATGGTTGTCCCAGTCACCTGCCTGCCTGTCCCAGTCACCTGCCTGTGTCGATTCACACAATTGGTTACATGTTCTGGCTAAGTCCACATTACGCCCCCCATGTGGCTACGAAATGGTCAATCCCCACATCACTGTGCCAAGAAAGTTCTCCCTTGCTCGGGACCCCACTGGCCCCTGGTCCTCCCCCCTCCCACTGGCCCCTGTTCTGTCACTCAACCTTGCCCCTGCCCCCTGGCCCTCAGACCACTGGCTTCTGATGCTCTGCCTGCCCCTGGGACCCCTCGGATAAAACCACACACGGGCAGTTGTTCTGGGTTCTTTGCCTCTGTTCCCCTTGGAGTGCGTTTGTTCGAAGTCTGTGGTGTGGACCCAATAAATGCCTCAGAATTGCACACAAAGAATCCCTTCTGCCTTTTCGTCTCCAGAACGTGCAGAGACTGTGTGTGTGAGTGGCTGCTTGAGCCCACCTGCCGGGGTGAGGCTGTGTGCACGTGTGGGTGCTAGCGAGACACCACCAAAGCGTCTCCACGAGGGACACTGTGGGAAAAACGCAGCATCGGTCCATTGTCACCACACACCGTGTTAGTTACGTTTTGTCCAGTGAAATTCTTCTTTGTTATGCACTCAGAACCTCCAGCAAATGCATCAGGATGGCCGTCATGGGTGTCTCTCCCTAAAAAAAACCAAATCTGCCAAGTAGCACAGTACTACTTCACTACTTCTATACAGGTACCAAACAAGAAGCTACTCCTGGCCATTTGCTTACTGATGTAAATCACGAATATCTTTCATGGGGTAAAAGGCTTCACTCTAGCTTATATGATATCTGGGATAGATTTTCAGAGAGAAAATTTTACAGTTATGGTTTGAGAAATAATTAGCAATATGCCTTTGGGAGAAGCTAGTCTTGACACTATATTGGAAAAGATTTTGGAACTCTAAAGTTTATGTTATTGTTGTGGGGTTTTGGTTTTGTTTTGCAGTCAGGTTGGTTGACAAAGTAAAATACTTTGATAAATTTTGGAAGGAGACCTCTAACATTTGAAAATTATATGATCATAACAAAGATGATTCAAACCAAAGATGTGGTGTGTCAATAATCAACAGATAAATTGCAAAAGTATCAGAAGTCCTTGAATATTTCTATTTAAATGAAACTAGCTAACACCAAACAGTTTACAGGTAATACAAACTGTATTTTTACAAGTATTGTTCTGATCTGTCAGCTTCAAAACCTCTCTTACTGTTGACTCCAAATTTCTTTGTTGCAATATTTATAAACCTGCTCTCATGTGTCTTTTAAGGAAATGCGAATTAGCCAAATAATGAAGCTAAAATTATAATCTGTTTGATAGCTGTTTGAATAGAAAATCAAAAACTTGCTGTTATCCAGCAGCACGCCAGAGACTGCCTTCTTTTACCTAAAGGTACTCATTTTATTACTTGTAAAGATAAAGACTAATTAAATGTTACACAGCCTTTCAGTAATTCAAAAGCTCCACTAATGAGAAGTACTATCCTGTTAAAAAAAATTTCAGGCAGATCGTTCTGAAGAATGAAGAGAGCCCGTGGAAGCAAAGGGCACCAAGTGCCGCCAAAGTGGCTCACAGCAGGTCAGTGTGACCACTCTGCCACTGGGACAGCACCCAGTAGGAGTGTTTGGAGGTGGTTTTCGAAATACCAATTTAAGCTCTACATCTCATAAAAGAAATCTGAGTGTTGAGGAAACCGTGAGAACTCTTCAGCTCCATTGCTGGAAATTACATAGGATCATTAGAGATAGAGCTCACAGAAGACCCATCTACCTCTAACACTGCAAACAAATTTGCATAGATCAACCTTTGTGTCCTTTGATACCTGCTGCTTTTGACTGTGAGCAGCAGGCATGTATCAGACAAAACAAGGTGGCTATGGTGCAAAGTGGAAAGTAAAAGATACAAATCATTCTGGGTTTCTAATATTCCTGCCAGCATGAATATGCTATATATATATATATATGTGTGCATATAAATATATATACACCAGAAGCTACTTTCCATTTCCTTCTGTAGCTTTTACAAAAAGACAGAATTGGAGGCAAATCAGGTTGTGTGTGGAGACACAGGCACAAATGTGCATGAGTTTGTGTGTATCTGTGTATGTATATATATGTATGCCTGCGTGTGTAGGTAGATGTCTGTGTGTGTGCAGTCTGTACTCACCTACACATATTTTATGTGCCTGTATATGTTTGCATATTTTCCAGTCGTCTGACTGATTGCAGGAAGAAAAGGATTAACATCCAACTTCACTGTGCACTCCCACTGGGGTCATTCTCCCTTGGACTAACCAAGTCCCTCTGGATGGCAGTGAGATAGAAAAGCTCTGTATTTGGAATAGTTTTGTGAGCATTGTCTGGAGCAGAGCCCTAAATGAGTGAAAGAGAGCCTAATCCTCTCCTCCATTCAGATACATGAGGCAAAGAGCTAGAAGTGGAGCTGCTCTACCTGCCCCTGCTGGGAGGTTTTGGCTCTTTTTCTGGGGGAGACAGACAGCCTCCAGCTGTCTGCCTCCCCAAATGTGGGGAAAAACACTGCTGGAAAGGGGTGAGTGGCTCATTTTTGAAGACACAATTGATAAAGTCAGGGGTTAGGTTGCCCCACCCATGAAGGCTGAGGGCACAAGTTTAACTGCAAACTGTAGGTTTATCCATATATTTTTGGTTGGTATTTCTTAGAATTAAGTGATTGCAATACAGGGTGTTTTGTTTAATTTTATATTTTGGTGAGTAAGTGCACTCAAGGTTATTCAAGCTCAGTGCTGAGTTTCATTAAATCAAAGTGAATGAAGGGTTAATACCTCATCCTTGGAGTTTGGAATGACATTTGAGCATGAAAAGCAAGTTTCATTTAAATGTGAACCTTTTCAAATTATATTTTCTGTGAACTGGTGCCAACTTGATTACAGAAACTGCTTTTGTACTGATCTGGTTAGTAAGCTGCCTGTTTGTTTTAAATCTAATACAAATGCTTAAATTTAGTGACATGCATATATTGCATATATTAATTGGCTTTAAGTATTGGAGAGTCTGTCGTTCTTAAATAGTCTGTTCTGGGAGATATTGTTAAGAAATTAAAAGTGACCTTTACATAAGAATTCTTTAGAAGGGTTAAACACAGACAGAATATGCCAAACTGAATTAATTTTTTTTAATAAGCTGAAGGATTTTACTGTTGGGTCCTACAAAGGACTAAACTTTATTTAGACTCTCCCCTTTATCTCTGGAGTAATGGGAAATAGCTGAATTTGTAATGAGAATTAAAGCCAGCATAAAAATTCTGATATCTATTCCCCTACACAAGGATCAGTGATTCTGTGACTTGTTGATTTCCAGTTTAATAAGTTGTACATTTCTCATGATGTTCATCACTGTTGCTGTGGGTTATATTCAGAGAGAGACTGGCAGTGGAGCAGCTTGCTGGCATCTTGATGTGATAAGAGGTTACCTAGCAATGCCATGCCAGGTGAAACATCTGTATGTTCCCCACAGGAAAAAAAGTGACCTTGCTGCACAGTCTTGTCAGAAAACAAAAAGGCCGAGGATGTCATCCTGCATGAAGTTAAAAAAAAAAAAGGCTTTCAAAAAAGAGAAGTCATAGGAACTTCAGTCTTGCTTTTAGGCCTTTCTAGAAGAGGCAAAGAAATATTTTAAAAATATAAATAATAAAAAAAACCCCTTTGTTTTTTTGTCAGTAACAATTACCAATAAGCTATAATTAAGTCAGGCTTACTTATCTTATGCTCTTCCAGTGTATAAGGAACATTAAAATATTTGAGCTTCTAAAAGCCATGGGTCTTGAAAATCTTCTGTTTCACTCTTTGGAACTGACAGGACTCACTGAGAATTTTCCTCAAGAAAACTGTGTATGTTTATATATATCTCACATTCAAGTTCCCTGAACAGTGAATTGCTTTTCCTGAAAAAAATAACTGTTGAAAATGTGTGATATGAGGATGGTCTTTGAATAATCATTGCCTTGATGTGATGGAAAAAAGTGCATAAAGACATCCTGTATTCCTTATTTCAGCTACCCATTGCATTGATTGTACCAGTAAATGGGTATAGAAATAGCTTTTCTTGAACTTTGTCAGATAAATGCAAATATGGCACAAAATCTTTTCTTCAAAGAGTTAGGTTCATATTTCTGTGAACTGCTTAACTCCAATTTCCTTGTTCAGTATTTCTTTGCCAGAAATAAAGTGGATTCCATCAACAAGCTAAGATATAAATCTTGAATGACTGAGACCTTTGGGAACTGGTTGGAATAATGGATTGAGTGTCATCTGTGTATGCAAAGTTGACAGAATCTGTCAATCTTCAGGAAAGCTTTGAGGTGGGTGTGTGTTTATATACCTGTGTGTCTAAGGTGGCTGTGCTGGGACAGTCTCTAGCTTAAGTAACAGCACATTTGGATCATTAATCTGACCCCTCATTCTTACGATGCCTACCAGATTTCAGGGAATAGTCACGTGTTCCTTTCAAAAAGAGCTGGAATAGCTTATACATCTTGAGAACCACTACTCCCATGCAGAAATTGTTTGCTTCCATAAAATTGTGGCTTGGGTGTGCCTTCACTAACTGCAATGCCCAGTGCTCAAATCTTTATTTTCTTTACACTGATGCCATAATGATTTTTGCTTTTTATATATTTCTTTCATATTCACCTCCATATTCATGCAGCTTCTATGTATCCCAAACGCTTTTAGCCCACATACTTGTAATTCCCTAAGGCTGATAGCTAGTTTAAACCCAAAGTTCTGTTAAGTTAAAAGACTAAACATCTTGGCTTGTCGTAGTGAGGGCGTCAGAGCCCCAAATCCAAGGTCCTCTCCAGAACACATTCTGTAAACTAAGATAGACCCATGCAGGGGGGGACAATCCTGAATGGGGGGCTTCTCTTGAGCCTCCCATTGGGGAATCCGTGATAGATATGCTAATATGCAATGTCTATAATTGTATAAGCAAGTCGTCGCGGGGGGGCTTTTCGACGCATCGGTCCGGGCAGGGCATTCCTGCGGGATACTCGTGCCTGGATCTAAGGATCTTTAATAAACACTGAGGTAAATTCCCTTTTCCCCCTCTAACCGTGTCTGGCTTTTTGATTTTAAGCCCAGGAAAAGGCATCAACACCTTTTTGACTTAATTTGACTGCACTGGTGCAGATAAGCGCTTCTGACTTTCCCCTTTGCCAGCTGAGTTTTGTGGTTTATAACTTCCAGCTAGAGAGTGGTTCGGCCCAGCTGTGGGCGATAGCAGTGTTAGTCCCCCTTGCATACCTGGGCAAAAAGGTGTCCATCTGTGTCCTGAGTAATCAGAGATACCTGGAGAAGCTGAAAATTTCAGAGAGCTTTAAGAGAAAAGTGTTATCAGGAAAATGCTCTTTCCACTGAGAAGACCTCAGCTGAGGATCTCCCCACTTCCCAGGTGAATGTATCCTGAAACAGAAGTGTGAATCATGCTGCGGATCTTATCAAGTATCCTCAAGTGCCCTCCTCCCTTCGGCCTAGGGGCAGCGCTGGAGGCTGTGGCGGGCCCTGAGGAGGGGCGTTTCAGCACAGGGCTTCAGCAAGGAGTATGGACACTGCTACAGGAGAGGCTCTGTTGTAAGCTGAGCACACTGAATAGAACGTGGTAGAAACCAGGGCAGAGCAGAGCCTCAGGTTTCACTCCTGAGACTGTCAGCAGCCCTCCGGCTCCTCTGAGAGACTCTGCTCTTGTGACCTGGGCGTAGGCCTGTCCTTTGCCAAAGACCAGCCACATTTATTTGTTCTGTTAGGGGAGCACAGGAGATAATTTGGTCCTGTGCAGCAACACATGATTATCCCACCTTCCAGTATATTTGACAGCTTTCCAGATCTGACTGTAAAAGGGAGCAGAGGAGGGAGAGGGCAATTGGCTCCCCCACTCTCTTGTGGCAGGGAATGCTTACCTGATCAAAACACTTTGTTGCCTCCTTGCATACTCTTAACTCCTTTCGTCTCTCTTTAATCCTCAGCTGTGCTATCTGACCTGAGCCAGCCAGCTTTCCTTATCCCTGCCTTTCTGATGACTTGTTACTATTTGAATTCATCATTGATTTTATTATGTTAGAATGATGGATAGTTGTAGGCAGATGAGAAACAGGTAGGTATTTGTTACTGCTTTCACAGCACCCAAGGACAGCCTACTGCAAGCTTCACTGGAGCCACTGCAGGGGCTTCTCTGAGAACTGATGAAGGTGCTCCCTCCTTCCAAAAGGAGAACATTTGTAGGGAAACTTCCTCTTTTCCAAAATAAAAATAAAAGTCTTAAAAACGGCAAGTAAATAGATTTTATATTTTTAACATTATCTTTTTCTCCAGATTTATTTTGCAGTAACATTTCTTTTTAATTGTGGTTTATCACTCCCGGCAGAATTACTTAATTCATTGCAGCTTTTAACATTGACTTTATTGCACAAAGGAGATGTCAAATGCATTGTCTTTTCTGTGTTATGTTATTTAGCTTTATGAATAAGTCAAAAGGTATAATGATCATCTTTGGTACCCCATAACAGAAGAAGACTTCTCAGAAAAAGAAATAGAAAGGTAACTTTTTTTCCCCCATTGTTAACAATTCATAATATATTAACAACAACCTTCACATGCACCAGTGTCCTTAAACTTCAGGTTTGCAGGTATTTACAGTTCCAGAGCACATCAGAGGATTATTAGACTGCAGTTTAATATCTGAACATTAGCACAAGGACAGGACACTTGTGGATTCTAGAGAAAGATCCTGATTCATTCACTATGTCTCAGTTTAGCAACTTATATTATCCCTAAGGTACTGGATAGTTTCCCACAGCTGGTAGACAGCAAACCCAGGCAGAACTCCATAAACATCGATCATTTATTTCATTGCAAAGCTAGCTTCTTTAGTTTAAATTGCAGATGAGATTGATTTGAACCAACCCGACCAAGTTTGCAGTGAAGTAAATTAGGTACTTGCATCTCAACAGCTTTAAAGCTCATCTGTGAAAAGTGGGCAGGTGGGAAAGAATAGCTCTTCTGGAATTGGTCCAGTTCAGTAAAATGGTTGGATCTAAACTATCCCACAGGAGTGTGCCAAGATCTCTCTTCCAGGAGATGAAATGGGTTAATTGCCCTTACACTCCACAGACATGCTACATGTCCCTCATTTTAGACCTGCCTCCAAAAATCTGAGACATGCGCTGGAGCAGGAAATAAATCAAAATGCTGTTGTATATAGTTTCCAGAAGGGATTCTTTTTATGTTTAAATTTTCATTCTGAATGTACATTTTAAAAATTATTAGGAAGAGTAATATTTTCCAAGAATTTCAGCTGCCTTTAGTTGTTTACATTTCTTGTACTCAGGAGCCTCTGCCTAACTGGTCTTTTTCATTTAGCCCAGAAAATACATAACTGGTTACTTTATAATCACCTATTTCTAGTGCTCAGTGTCTCACGTGCTAAAGACAAAGGCAAAACTCTTAATTAATTTCCTGAATGCCACCACCTTTTAGGCTGTATGGAAACAATGAATGAAGTCTATCAGGAAAAGATATTTTTGTACAACTTTTTAATCATTTCAAGAAATACTGAAAGAAAAATAATCAGCTTCTAAATTGGAGCAAATATTTGAAACAAGTTTCATAAGTTGGATTTCACTATGGCTCAGTTACACAAAGCATATAAAAATTTAAAGCTAAGGGTTAGAACTCTTTAAGGAATAAATTAAAAGTACAAAACACCTTACCTGAAGGATATCAAACACCTAAAAATATTACTAATAGGTAAATCAGAGAACTGGCTCATCTCTAGTCTGTTGGTATTCTCAAAGGAGGCAATCATTATGTAATTATTTTCTTCAGGCAGAGAACATTATCAACCACTTTTTTATGAATTTTATGACATGCTAATTTCCCATCTGTCCCAAGTAATATAGACTGTACATTTTAGTTCATCCACCATAGCTTAACAGCAAAATTGCAAGAAATAAATGTCTGTTCAGACCTTCTGAAGGTTAAGTTTAGACGAGAATGATCATGTTGTTTGGATTGGAGGGAGCATTCCCTCTCAAACATGTCTCTAACATTTGTTATTAGTGCCTTCATGTTGACAGTCACCGACAAAAACCACTTTCTTGCTCTGGAAATCCAGGCCCAGACGCTGACAGGATTTGTAGTACTTATCCCTAGCAACTTCAGCAGGTGCAAACAGATGGCTGACATTTCTGTTTAGGCCATAAAATGCAGAATACTACTGTCCTGCTACGCCTAACTGGAATCAATTAAGTCTGAAGCAGGATACCAGGCTGTGAATCACAAGTCATTTGTTTCCTGTAAACTGCATAGTTTGTTGGGGTTTTTTTAATGGGGCTTCATTACATGAAAGCCCCAGGGATGGCAGGAAAAGCAGCAAAAGAGAGAGGTAAATACTTGAAGCAGTTAAATTGGAAAGTGAGATTCCCTGGTAAAATCTCTGAAAATAAAGCTGGTTTTGGAGGTTATTGCCATATTCCATCTCTGATGTCATGTTCCTTCTTGTTTGATCTCCTGAATGCCTCCCTAAAATATGCTGGATCAATTACTTATGCTGTGCTTATATGGCTAAACCTGGACCAAAACAAATCACTATAACCTCTCTTGAAATTATTTTTCTGAGCTTGATCCTTTCACTAATGCTTTAAAAATAGTTGTATCAGGACAACTAATAGCTGCAGAAATCCACAGCAGAAGGGGCTTCAAGGGATGTTTAAGAGCTTTTTAGCTAGCTTTGGGAACTCATAGTCTAATATTTAGACAGAACAAAATTGCTGTAAACAGAGGCAACTGAGTGGAGAAAGGACACAAGGCACAAAAAACTTAAAATGTAAAATACAAAAGTAAAACAACGAGGAAAAGATTATTAAGAATCTAAAAAAACTCCACCTTTTTTTTCCTGGTTCCAGTTTGTATAGTGAAATGTAAGAGGAAGGTAAAAATATAACAGAAAATAGAAATATATATAGAAATATATAAATTATAATAAATTATAATATAGAAATTTCACTTCACTTCATGCTCCTGTTTTATGTCTTCACTTTTCTCTGAGCCAGTCACAGGCCTTTGCTAATTACTGCCACAAAGGTGAATAAATGGCAAAGGGAAATAAGCAAGATTTGTGTATAGAGTGAGTGTGGTGACATTATCTCAAAAGAATAAGTTGATATGACAGTGTTTTATATATGAGCTGGCAACTGCTAGCAAGTTTGCACTGCTTGTTTTTAACCTTTAATTTGTGAGAATGCTGTGAGTAGAGATTAACTTCCTTTACTTAATATTTATTTTTTTCAGTGCCTTCAAATTGGAGCTGTCATCATTAATGTTTTGAAAGGTTGTTCATTTTCTCAGGGCCTTCTGTTGGTTTCTGTTTGTCACATGATTCACTCTTCCATTGTGGAAGAATGGAGAACCAGAGGAGGCCTTTTTTCAAGTTACCTGAGCAAGGAGGATTTCATGGTCTGGGAGATTCGGGGTAAAATGTTCATATTCAAAGACTATTATACACCTTTCAGATAGCCTTGAACTACCCCAGGTTCTGACCTCCAGCAGTTAACCTCCAAAATATAAGTCATGAGAAGAATACATTGAATCCAGAGGAAGTGACCAAATCCATAAAAGTTGGTGCTGAGCATAAGTATTCAGATCTATACTTGCCAAACTTCTTGTAAAGCAGAGAAATTCCATTAAGTGTTCATATTTGCTTTCTCAACTCCCACCCTTACCGTGCCTCAAACCACAGGAATTATGGATCTTGGGGATTGCACTTGTGGTGTAAAAACCAAAAGTTTAATGGCTTTTTTTTAGCAACCTAAAAGAGCAGCTCAGCCCCATAAATGTAAAAGGTCAGAGCTCTTTAGTTTTCTCAATATCCCTTTAATAATCCTACTCCAGTGGATACTTTGCCATTCACTGGTGTAGGGTACAGGATCTGGATTTGCCATCCATCCTCTTATTCATTCAAGTAAATATTACAATTTTCAGGTTAATTGTTAAATGTCATTGGTTTTCCCTAACTGCCATGGCTACCCAAGTGAGGAATGTTTAAAATTTTTATATTCAACAGAGAAAATGTTAAAAATCAGCAAAATGCAGATTTGTTCAAAGTATCTTTTTGTTTTTGAGGCAAAGGGAAAAATTATTTATTCTCACAACCAACGTATGTTGCTTTTCCATGATTTCCTTAGAAAACAAATAAAATATGAAAAATGAAAGTGGATCTCTATAAGCAACTAGTTCAAGTCAGTATTCAGAGAAAAAAATCATGTTTTATCGTGTATGTGATGTCAGTTAAAACTAAAGAATCTTTACATATTCCCAAGTACAAACACCACATATGGTTTCAGTATATAGCCTCTATGCTGTTAAAAAAATAATCCAACTTTTTCCTATCGTCTTTTTTTAGGAGAAGTAAACTGTTGAAAATACATTTGTCAAAGCTTGATCTGATGTTGGAAGCACACACTGAAAACATAAAATAAGTTGCAAGGAATGCATATAGAGACTGATAGTCTGCCTGTCATGAATGCTTTGAAATATGTATTTCCATTTAATTTCTCCAAAATTAGAAAAAGCACTAAAAATGAATTTCTTGTTACTAGGTAGGCAGCTTTTGCAATGGAATTTGGAAGCAATTTATGTGATGGAACTGGCAAGATACACACCTGAGATGATATGGAGACACTGGGGAGCTTTGAAGGAAAGTTATATAAATGTGAAGTAAAAATGAAAGAGGGGAAAAGGAAATGAAGATAAAAAGAATTTAAATACCTGAGGGCAAGGTAAACGGAAAGAAAAGGCCTCAGATTCTTTGCTGTGTATTCTAGGACCCAAGTAATATGATCAGAGTGATTTTTCTTTTCTAAAGCCAAAAGAAAATGTCAGTGCAAATTTGTTTCTGGCAGAGGAAACATGCTTGAGGTTTTCTCCATCACTCATTTGCAAATGGCAGTGCTCAGATAGTTAGGAAATTTAATAGGACAGAGTGTCTTATTTGTGAGTTCCTCTAGAGAAGAGTCATATTCTGCAGAGAAAATACTTTCTGTCTTTCACCTGGTGGAGCTAACTTTTAACTCTCTTTGAAAAGACCATGGGATACTCACGGAAAGTATTAATGTAACATCCCCAAGCATGTGCCTTTTTACTCTGGGCTTCTGCGGTTGAGTTTTTGGGTTGCTGCTCCTCCTGTGCAATTTCAGTTAGCCTCTTTGTTATGTTAAGGTTGCTGTCATTGGTACACCACGTTCCTTGGATATTTTCTGCACCTTTTACTGGCAGCAGCATGAATAGAAATATAATTCTGACATTAATTAGCTGAGAATGTGTGCATCACTGGAGAAGCAAAGAAATATATTCCCAGAAAATCATTCAATGCGAGTGATTTTTAAGGCTCTGTCCTGACTACTGGATTTAAACACTGAAAAAGAAAAAGGTAGCTGGGACATCTCAACAAGCTGAGAAAGCCACAATTGACAAAAGACTAGGCAGAGTGGCTAAGAAGCAGCCTGGTTGGTACAGCAGACTGGAGGGGGTTTGTTGAGGCTCATTTTCTCACTTTGTCAGTGCAGTCACTGGGCTCTAGAGGTTCTGTCAGAGTCAAAAACCTACTAAAACAACTCTTTGCTATGAATGACTCCACAGCAAGCTATCATGAGACAGTGTTCAGATTGTGACAAAAAGCACAATGATGTGGTTATTTATACTCGTATTTTGAAAGAGGAAGTGTAGGTATTTATGAATGATTACTTAGTCAAATACTCTGGTTCTCACAAAAGGCTTCTAATTTCTCATGACTTGCCATAAGGTAGGGATGAATAAAATCAAGAAATTAAAGAATGGCACATCTCTTCAGGTGAGGGAAAGGTAGTAAACTGAATGTAGAACTGGGTTGTCCATGGGGAGCATGCTGCCTGTCTCTCTTGAGAGTGGCAGTGGCTCTCATGGGCATCCTTGTTCTTTAGAATCAGCCTGACGATGTGCTGGGCACTTATCCAAGTACTACACTGATTTAGATTCCTGAATGCTTGAGACTTGTGGTCTCAAAAATGTAATTGTAGAAACCCTGACATAAACCTACTGAAAGAGCAATACATTTCTCATGTGGATAACTGATTTCAGTTCTGTTGATACTTTAGGAAAAGGAAGATCTAAATGCTGCTTGGGAGATGATGTGAATTGACACATACCGTTAACCAGGGGGACCTTCAAACCACTGCTGAGGTGCAAAGAGTTGATTTATTTCGTTCTCCAAAACTTAACCAGCCACGAATGAGTACAACAGACTGGCTGAATAGAGAAATTAGAAGACAACAACAGAGACTGAAAAAGGATGTTTGATGTCACTGACGCAAAAAAAAAAAAAGTTTGAGATCCTGACATGCAGAAAAGAGAGTGCCAGAGAGATGAAAGAATTTGGTGAAGCACATGAAAATACAAAAAACTGTTTTAAGGTATTTGTTCAAAATGTAGAAGAGAACTATCTCCAGTAAAACTAAACCATCTTCACTCAAAATTATAAGCTAAAAGCAGAGAGAAGTAGAAAGTCCAAGTAAGGTACTAATAATATTTCCTAAGTGAGTAGAAAGATTGTTTCTGACTAATGAAATTTGGCAGTGGACACTTGATTTGAGTGTACAGTCCACGAAAAAAAATTTCCTTGACATATTCAACTGAATAGCATAGACCTACAATTTTACCTCTTCTAGGAAAAATTATTGTATTGCAAAAAGAATATATGTAACAAAATATCAGGACTTTACTAAGAACTCATGATAGTTTATATTCAGTTTAGCTTTAGTTGCACTAGTGGAAATGGCAGACTAATGAGCAGAATAATGAGTGAGCAGAATAATGTCAGACATGGGAAAGGAATCTGTTAGAACCAAGATCATCACAGGTTTAAATCAGAGAGCTATAGCAACCAGAAGCAATTCAGAGCTGTATTAGCTCTGAATAGATAAGATATTAGATAGGATAAAACAGCCTTAATTGAAAGTAGCTTGTTAGTAGGTGGGAGCTGAGTTGATTGATGGGCTTTTGAGGTAACCGCGTTTTTACAACTATGCATATAAAAAGCCTGTGCAAGCACGGGAGATTTCTCTTTCTTGCTTGCTTCAAGGGCCGAGGGGTGGCTGGAGGGCCGGGGCCCTGGCCAGGTTCCCCCTTGACCCCTCGGTGTGGCAACGGTGCGGGGCCAGCCCTCCTCCCACAAGGGAGAGCTGTCGCCGCTCCGCAGGCAGCAGGTAACCGAAACCATGTGGCCAAGGTGATCTGAAGCCGCCAGGGCCTCGCGTGGATCCAGTGGGGCACCCTTGCATCCAGCACAGCTCTCACCAAAACTGAAGAAACACCACACACCACAGCCGACAAAGACACCTTTTCTTTCAAGTCAGTGAGGAAAGAAGAGAAAAGGAAAGTCACACGGGATGAAGCTGAACATGACGGCCCCAAGATCAGAAACAGAAGGGAAGGGGCAAGACCACATGGAATGGCAGCTAGATGGCGACGGGAAAAAGGGCTGTCGCACTTTTGACGCGGAGCTTAAAAAATGCGTCTTGCAATGCCGTAGAAAAAAGTTTTAATCCATTTGAGAAAAAACTTGAGGGGATGGGAAATTCTTGTGCAGCCTCTGATTTTAAACAAAGGCCCACGCCAGCTGTACTAGTTTGAAATCAAACCAGTGGGAGCTCGCAAGTCAGAATTATAATTTTAATAGGAGAAAATTAAAAGAAATAAATNCCATATAGAAGTTGTGTGGAGCTGTTAGAGATTCAAAGCAGAGAACCTTTGCTTTCAGGCTAAGATAGCTCATCCTTAAAAGACTAAAACCCCATGTGTTTTTTTTTTCTGTGGCCCATAACTTGGTCGTGTGGGAAGACTGTGAAAGATTCATGAGAGAGATACCTTTTTCATTTCAATAGGACTGGGCGGACTGTAAAGTTGTGAAAATTCTATGGCACCGCAGAAAAACCTCTTTTCTTTAAGCATAGAAAGACTCTAAAGTGCAACTCCAACCAAAAATGCCATGTTTTGTTTTGTTTTCATGTGTGACAGGTTTGTATTAAAGAGGCACTGGGAAAGAAAGGTGTTTAATGGTTTGCTTTAATTTCTTATAATTTCTTTTTTTTTTCATTCTGTTAGTAATAAACTTTTCTGTACATTGCAACTGTTTACGTGTGGACATTGTTTTGCCCCAAAGTTTCCTTACATTTTCCTCAATAAATCTGTATTCCCCTTTTGCATATAATTAGATTTCATGTGTTTGGCATTTAAACCAGTGTCAAACCTCGACACAACTACATTTACTTTGGGTTTATAGAGAGTAAATTAATAATATATACTAATATGCTAATATGTGTGCTAATATATACTAATATGCTACCATTCAAACAGCAGCTCATTCACCTTGCTATCTTCAGCTAAATCTCATCCTTTGTTTTAATTAATTTTTGTCACATATTATTGGCTCAGACACTAATAGTGCCCAGATGTTTGATAGATTCTGTGTTCTGTTAATGCAGAATTTCTACATTCTTACATGTTTCTTTGTGGTTTTGCCTATTTTTTTTTAACATACCTGGTAATTAGTTTTCAATCTCCTCTAATGCTTTACATTTTTCTAAATGGATGTTCAGCTTTCCGACTGTAATACGATGATCTTTAGTCCTCTTTCTGAACATTGGCAGTACTGCTGAGATTCTTCAATTCCTTGATAGATTTGCTTGGGATACTCATTGCTGGACCTGCAATCCTATGTACCAGTTCTCTCAGAATTGTTGGCTTGAGATTTTCCCATTCCTTTATCTCAGTACATTCAACTACTTACATAATTATTCTTTAAATCATGGTAATTCCCGTAACTTTGTTCCCGGTGTGTCTCATGGTCTCTTCCCTAGCTCAGTTGTCCACACTGCAAACTGAGGCAATGCATTCATTCATTTCAAGAGTACACAAACCTCTCTGCACAGCTTCTGACAGTGGAAGGTCCAGTTTTATGTATTATCCCTCTTTGCCTCTTACAGTCTTTCATGCGTCCAGTATACTCTGCACCATCACTTTATGCTTTAGTTTTTCTGTTCAGGGCACGCAGTTCAGTACTCCACTTCAGTAGAACTCATCCTCCAACATATCTATGGCACTGTAACTCTGTTACTTTCAACCTGATGCATTTCAGCATTAATTCTGTTTCATCATTTTGCTCCCTAGATACCTGAAATTTCTATACGAACATTACTAACTTGTTTATATTTTGACAGTTTTTCTCTCTCTGTTTCATTAAGGATATGCTTTCTAACTTTCAGTGATGACATACATGCCATTTTCTACAGCAAAGGAAAATAACAGGAACTGGAGGGGGGGCATAGCTTTGCTAGCTGGTTTGGGTTAATCTTTTGTCAATGTGAAAAACAGCCTCCAGTTTCTCTAACCCACAGTTATGTTGATTTCTTCTGTCAAACTCTTCAGAGCAGGTGATTTAACTTCCTGTATGACTTCTGCTAAGACATTTTTAACAAACTTTTTCTTCCCTTCAGTGTAAAAAGAATTATCCAATGGTTTCTGTTAGTGTTCATTTTCAAATGATGGACTGCATTTTGATTCAGTCTGTGCCAAACTATATTTATTTGATATGAAACAATACTTTGCTCTCTGGTAGTATGTTCTGCTTGAGCTAGTCAACTTGCTTTACAAATACAAAGCTTCCCAAAGCTCTTTTTGATAGCAAAATGTAATTATTTAAGTTAGCACATGGGTTAAAGCAGACACATAGAGAAGCCACAGAAAAGCTGCTTCTAAAACTCAGCCCTCTGATTCAGCTGTTAGAAGTTATTTGGCCTCTGGTTTAATTTGACATAGCTGGGTTAATGTTCCTCCTCACCACTGTCAGTGCTTGGGTTACCTGCTGAGGTGAATATCATACTGAAGGATTTATGAGTAAATTATTCTTAGGGGGTTTGTTAAGCTTTCTCTTAGGATCAGATTTATTCAATATTCATATTTAAGCATTAGTGTCTTTATTAGATGGTTTTGTTCTTACTCCTAGGAAACAGTACCAGAACCTGGAGGATCCCAAGGTCTCTGGATGTACAGATTTGAGCTGCACATACATAAAGGAAAAATCTTCACCCCACAGTTATAACCTAGAAACCAATCTAAAAAACAAGTAAGATGTAAGAGGAAACATGGAATTCTGTGTATATCAGATGAGCAAACTCCCTGCTACATGTAGTATTTTCCTCCTCCCTAGCCACACACAAGGCTCTGCTCCTCTGAACTGGCAGATAAAAAACAAGGAAACCTTCCTGAATCCAGAGCCCTGTTCTTGAGCATCTTCTCATGATGAAAAGCTTTTACTTCTTGAATGCTTAAATTATCCAATCTAAAGTCCATAAAGCTAAAATAATAGATTGCAGACATTCATTGTGGCTGAGTGTGTGTGTGTTCTTCTTTTAAATGTTTTTTTTTTCCCCATGTAAAAGTGATAAAGTCAATATAGTAAAAACATACCTGTGATGATATACCCTGGAATGAAAAGAAAAGAAACGAAGAACAAAATAAAAATCCTACAATGCTGAGGGAAGTGTACACCACTCTAGAACCAACTGAAGATTATGCTAGGACTCACAATATTCTTTCCCTCTAAGAATAAAAGCGGAAAATGTCAGTCATGTTATTTTTTTAAAAAGATAGATTTTGGTCTCTGAAAAATTTAGATGAGAGCACCTAGTGAACTTTATTACCTTCAGACTTATGCAGATGGTGAGTAGGTTTAATTCAGAGAGAAGACTTACATGCCAAAAGTTCTCATACATCCTGGTTTTGGCACTCAGGAGGTTTTTTTAGGATATGGCCCTTATGGCAGGATTATAAACTTCTTGCTCATGTTTCATTGCAAATTATTGCACCAGGCTTTCACCTCTTTTCTACTTTGTACATAATGTGAGAAATTTCACTCATTCAGTGATATTTTGCAGGGATTTCCTGTTGCTGGATAGTTACCTACCACCATTTGTGCTCTTAATGAATTCTGATCAAATGCTTTGAAGTGAGGTGCTGCTCACTGTGAGTAGGAGCATCACAAAATGGTTCACATGGTGTATAAGTCATCAGAATATTTTGAAAAATCATGCAAGTAGCTCCACAGTTATGCAAAAAAAAAAAAAAAAGAAATATTTTGCATCTCTGAATTCTTTTTCTTACTAAGGAATCACCCTTTGCCTTTTTATGAATTTTTGTTTTCCTCTCAGGCATTTATTTTTCTTTGTTCTAGTCCAGTTGTTTGGGAAGTAACTCCATAAAGGTTTTCTGCAGAAAAATAATTAGTAAGAAATGCATTAAGAGATTACATATGGGATACACACAGATATTTTCTACCCATATTTACACTTCCTGTGTCTCTGCAGAGAGTGTCACCTATCTGATAAAGGAGGTTTATTTGTCTCACAACTTGCCTCATGTCCTATACTGACTTCAGTTTATAATCACCATGTAGTTAGTAGATGATCTACTCTGCTGATAATCAATGGAGGATGAAAGCTACATACTGAGACTTAGTTTCCCTTCAGATTTGTCTTTTAGGTGAAGATGGATTTATTATCAACTGATCAGCTGAAGATCAATTTATTATCTACTCTTTTGGTAAGACTAGAATAGTGAAATAGCTGTCTATGCTTCATTACTGCACCTTTAATACCTCTTCAGAATCTCTGTAATGTAATCCAGTATTAACCTAGCTTTGTGGTATATTCCTTTAAACATCTATTTATTTGTTTCACCCAGCATTATTGACCTCAGTACTTCCACTTTATGTGTGTTGATAGACAGATACAGAAGAAATTTGTCCTTTCAGTTTGTAGATGGAATCTGTGTTGATCATCCTGAAGTCCATAATATCAATAATACAATCACAGTCCCGTAAGGCAAAGTATTGGTTTCTTCAGTGTCACACAATTTGGGTGGATTTGGATATTGATGTATGTGCTCCTCTTGAATTATAAAAGTAATATATGCTGTGAAATCTTAAGCTGATAGTCTGTGAACCTGAAAATGAAAAGGGAGGCTTTTTTTTTTACATATGGTATATTTCTGCTGTTTGGACTGTTTTCCAGATAACCATCTGTAACAGAGAAAGGATGGCAAGCAAGCTGATTTCTCACACTTGGTTGCCAAGATTCATTAATATCTGCTTAGTATGGCATGTTGCCTAATCAGAGGCTGGTTGGACTCTCCGTTGCGGGTTTCAAACAATAATGTGTTTAGAGCCTGCCTTTGGGCAGGTCTTTTGGCATCAATCTAACAAATTTCTGCACATGATTAAACTTTGTGTAGAGCTGTATCTGCTAAAAAGAAAGAGAAAGAAAGGAAGGGAAAGGAAAAGAAGGAAAGGAAAGAAAGGGAAGGAAGGGTGGAAGGAAGGAAAGGAAGGGAGGAAGGAAGAGAAGGGAGGAAGGGGGGGAAGGGAGGGAGAAAGGAAGGATATAAAACAAGGAAGCAGGTGAGGAAAAGAGGAAGGGCTAACAAGACAAGGTAGGAGAACACAAAGCCAGTTCTGACTGCCAGCAAAAGCACAGGGCCTCTGGTTAGTGGAAATCTAGGGAGATTATCTGGGCTAGAATATAGAAGTGTGAGTAACAAGTGATAATAAGCAATAGCACAAAGAGAGACCGAAATTAATGACCTGAAATTAAGGTACATGTTACACAGTAAACTTAGTAAGTCAATAAGGTACCTCCAGATGCTTCATCCAAGCTTTGCTAAAATCAGTGTGAAGGTTCTTCAGCAGACTTCAAGTTCTACAGTACCTTCTACACAAAAAGAATCCATCTAAGTATAGCTGTATCTGAGTCCTGAGTCAGAAGAACAAACAGCAGCATGAGTAAAATCTGAGGGATCTAGAAAAGACCAAAAATATAAATAATAGCAAAACTTGAATCTAAAAAATAAGTTTTATTAACTTTCTTAACCATCTTTATTGACCAAATAAGTATACTGATCAATACATAATTGTATGTAATTATACTTGTATAATGCTTTCTTCATTATTTTTACTGAGATTGTGGCCCAGTTTAAGGAATCTCCCCTCCAGTTGTCCATATGTAGAGATCTTCTTAAGAAGATTAATTGACTAAAATTGGCATGACATCTATGAGAGATATTTGATAATAATTACTGTTTCTGTTATTATTTTTACAACCTATAATAGTAAGTAATTCCTATTACATAATATCAAATAAAAACAGTACTATAGCACTATTTTAATACTATCATGGGAAAATAATGATGTGCATTCTTTCAATTAAGGTGATTGTTTTGTTTTGCTAGAGGGGCAACATTTCTATGGAAAATATAAAATGAAGGCTGAAGGGGAAAAAATATCAGAAAATTCACACACCGAAACCTCAACCCTGCATTCTGAAGATGTGAGGTCCAAATATAGAAAATGCTATAGTTTGACAGATCTTCTATAATGTCTTACATTATAATGTACTCTGTCTTATTTTCTCTTAATTTATCCCAATCAGCTTTCAGAACTCATGCGAGAACTCACGTATTTTCATTTAAGGGGGCTGATTCCTTGTGATTGTGCTGCAACAAGTCCTATATTGCTTTTGCAGCAATTTCACCCCTGACTTGTGCAAGAATCAGAATTAATAATATATAGTGGATTATCAAAGAGGTAAGGAGGCAGTGAGCCATCTCAACTTTCAGGGATGACTGTGTGTTTCAGAGAGACCCAAGCTTTTTCCCATCCTTGGGATGAGAAACAGCAACAATAACAACAACAAAGCAACAAAAACCCTCACCCAGTCAACAAAATAAGACCAGTTTTTTCCTTCCTAGTGGCTTGAAAGCACAACCTTTGCCACCTTTTGCCATCACTGAAGCAATTAATTGCTGTCTGCCAGTATTTGATGGTTTAACTCCTTTTGGTCATTCCTCAAGTGCAGATGATTCTCTGACCTTCAACATCCATTCCTTTCATATCCATTCCAGTACTTAAGAACATTCCTGTACTTAGCCTGTCCTAACACTTAAAACTATACTTCACTTGTAGTAAACAATGATGAAAAATCACTAAAGCAATCCTTTTGTTCACTGCAGTGACATTTCCTCTAATTAAATTTTCATCTCTGAAGGTATTTGGGTCTCTCTAGTCCATCTGGGATATGTTTGCCCTCAGCATTGCCTCAGGCCAAATGTATTTTTGTTGATACGCTGAACAGCATGCTATCCTCAGTGACTGTGGGTATTCCCCACTGGTGGTTTATTCAGAAGATTATTTCACCAGTTTCAAAGTACTTTTTCTGAAGTCCTTTTTTTTTTTTTTCTTTTTTTTTGAAGAGACAGCGAGTGCTGAGTGCCCCCCCGATGCCCTCTCTTCTATGAATCCGTGTTCGTTTCAAGGCGTTTTTTCAGCAGGCTGTGTGTAGTGATGTGATGTGATAGAGGGGACTGTGCTTCCACAGAGGCCAAGAGTCACTTGAGGGACTTTCTCTTCATAATATTTTTCTGTGGTTTGAGCATCAGCCTCAATTAAACTAATTAGGGGCGACTGATTTGGGAAGGGAGTTCTTCCTCATGATACACAGAACATCAAAATAGTGCATATAGCAAGAGGCTTTGCAGGCCTCATTTTATTACTCCATGGTAGGACATGTCTGGCAGTATAAACTAGTTTGCATCTCTTTTTACAATTCCTATGTCACCTCTCCCACCACGTCTCAGCAGCCAAACTGCAAAAGGTTATTTTGGCACACATGCATAAACTGCTGCAGTGAAGGATATAGTTTATTGACTTAAAAAGAGAAAGGCATGGATCACTGCAAAATGTAATGGAAGTGTTTTCTCATTTCCTTTTGGATAATAGAGGCCAATGGGATGAGTATTTCCATATTGGCAATGCATCATAGATATTTTTCTAATTCTTTTGAGATAATAGAGTCTCATTCTAAAGAGAAGACTACATAAGTTCTTTTAGTGTAATTGTTGATTTGACTGTACTACAGGCCTGACATAATTTAGGAATATCATATTTTAGTAAAAGTTGAGGTTTCATTTTCAAAGGAATCTGATTATTCAGTAATTAACATTCTGAAACAATTTTATCATACTGAGAGACCTGGGCAAAGGTAGCAACCTTCATTACCAGAAACTATCACTTTGCAAATTACTCCTCAAATTTTTAAAAATCTCCACAGTTTCTTTTTCCCCCCCCCCAACTATTACACTGAAATAAATGCAAGGGCAACTTGCTGAAAGAAAGGAAAGGACATGAAGAAAATAGGAATAGCCACCTGTGGATTATTGACATTTCTGTGGTTAAAACTCAATAATTCTGAATAAAATCATGCTGTTTGGAAAGAAAAATTTTGGTTTTTGCGATAGCATAGTTTGATTTTTGCTTGCTTTTTAAGTCAAAACTTGTAACTCGTAAGGAGTTGTTTTCTTTACTAGGTTAAAAATATTGGGATGTAGCAATGGCAGTAATAGGTCATTTAAGAGATGGCGAATGGTTTGGCTGTCCTCGTTGGATTGCATCTATCTTACTGCGGCACACCCAAAGAAGGTGTACTGTCATTTCCACTTTGCAAACAGGGTGAAAAACAGGGTGGGATGTAGACCTGTCACATTGGAACAATGATGGTGTTTTATGCTGACTTTGCACAGGTGCAAGTGAAACAAAGAAAAAGAAGAAAGATAGTAGACAATGGGACCTGTATTTCTGTTTCAGTCTTTGCTTTTGCATTACAAAGCTCAATTCTCTATTACAACTGAATAAATGCAGAATTCCTCTTAGGATATAATCTCTATTAATCTGGATTTACCTCAAAATTAATTCAAACTCTTGCAATGGCAGGCAAACTCCCTCCCTGACTGACCACACATATGCCAAAAAGCTTGAAGAGTTAGGGATATTTGGTGTGAAGAAAAATAACTTACTTCTGAGGGAATGCTGTGAAATTACTGCAATGACTGCCTTGGTAGTTTTGCATAAATACTCTTAAGGGATGAAATACCATCCCAGTAAGGTCTGAGAAGCTGTACGTAAATTGTCAGGCTTTCCAAAACTTTACATGAATCTCTGATCGTGCTTTCTAATCTCTGAAATGCTCAGTTATGCAAGAGGCAGTGAAATTACATTGTAAAATAGGCACAGATATTTATTGGTCTTGGAATTTTTTCCTTTTGAGAGTTTTGTGTAGTTCAAGGTACTCAGGCTAAACAAGATACATATTTATTACTGCATTTGCTCATTATCTTCTTAAAATTGCATTACGATAGATTTTCATTCCACACATGGTAACCACTGTTTTACCAACCCTACACAACATAAGTAACTCGTGAATGACAAATCTACGGTGAAATGGGTCTGAGACCCTTCTTTGCTTCCAAGGGAAAAGGACAGAAGTTTTTCTTCAGCACACATGAAAATGGACACAGCACAACTCTAGCGTTACGCAGGAAAGGAAGGGATGCAAGAGTGATATAAATTTATGAACTTCTTTGAACTTAAAGAATAGCGGTAGCTGTATCTCACAAGTGAAAACTGTCAGCACTGTTAGGTTTAATGTTTTATCTGGGGAGTTCAGCCTACCTTTTAGGTATCAAGGGAGCTCTCTGTACTGACAAGAAGAATCCTCCAATTCCCTAGCCGGAGCTCAAGCTCCTGTCTCTTTGCTTGTAAAATATATTTACATATATGGAAAAAATAAAAGGTTCTTAATCCCTTTCTAGCAGTAATTTTTTAAGACATGCTATCTCGTTTTGAGGCAAAATATTTGTTGATACAAAGACACTTGCATAAAAGCAAAGAAAAAGTATTTTATGACTGTTTTAAACTACATGTTTCATTGTCATCACCTCTTATACAGGACTCTTCTAATAATGTTGCAGATTTGGTTTTTTAGGAAAGCCTCAAGGAAATCCAAGCAGCTCAGGAATCTACATAAGAAGATACCTCACCCTTCTAGAAACTTGTTAAAAAGGAGTGAGAGAAAGGCCTCTTTAACTGGCTCAACACAGCCCAGGTAGGAATGCACCTGGCACTGGATGCAGACAACAGCTGTCTCACCAGCATCCATAATCTGTACTGGTGCCTTCCTGGCTGTACCTGTGTGCCCTGAATGCAAAAAGCATCTGTTTCACATTTATTCATTTACTCAGATGGCATTATCTACATTACTTGCTACCTTTGGACACAAGACTCTCATTTATAATTCATAGTACACAGATGCTTACAGAGAGTAGAAGCTTTGGCTACATTACCTGTCACTCTTAGTATATTTTGTATTCATGGTGGGTAAATATACAAGTATAAAGCTGCCATATTGTGTATGACTATCTATAATGCATTAGCAAACAGTTGTTTGATCATTTATACTGTCATTCTTTATAGTTGGAATGATGTTAGAATGAAAAATGAAACAAACTGGGGGTTCACTCTCCCTAATTTTCTTCTTCTGCTCTCTCTTTCTCTCTTTGTGCAGTGTTGGTACTTCCTAAGTTTTTGGAAAATGAAGGTGGTTTTGTCTCATTTTGTTTCATGTGCTCTTGTCTTTATTCGATCATCATTCAGGACTCGGTCAGCTATTCAGTAAGTTCACTAGTGCAGCTAGCTTCGGAAGAAGATGATTCCTATTCTTTGCTTTCATAGGCTCATAAATCCAGCCTGCTGAAAATATTAAAAGGAGAGAAATACTCAGGCAGGAATAAAGCATATCAGAAAGAGGGAGTGAATGTAACTGGGGAAACATTTACTCAAGATTACATATTAAGCAATTTGCTCTTCAGTACTGAAGGAATATATAGAGAAAATATATTAACTGTACTTACCAAGAGTCCTCTGAATCCATCAAATGCTGTTAAAAACAACCATTTTTGAACAAGGAGAACATTCTGTATACCGTGTATTGTTTTTAAAAGCTATTTTTAGTGCAGTAAATATTAAAGAATGTCATTGTCCCTTGCATGAGCTCTCACTCATTTTTTAGGAAGCTTTGCCAGAGATGCTTGACTTAAGAACCCATTAAAATGAAAATATACTCAGGAACCTTGCAGGAACAGTGCTTGAAGACACGGGCGCCAAGCATGCTTGGCAGCCTGGAAAGCTTACAGAGCTCTCAGAACAGGAATGCCATCACATTAAAGAATTAGCATAGCCCCAGGCACCACGTTTTTTTAGGTTTTTTTTTTTTTTTTTCCAGTAGATGTGAATGACATTTCCTATCTGAGGCACTGTTTAAAATATTCCTCATCTGCATGTAATTTTTTAATGACTACATTAAAAAGCAAAAGGTTGGTTTGTTCCTGTTGACATTTGTTCCTATTCCTCTCTCTCATTGGGCACTACATCTCAAATAAAGCTCTGATGTTCATCTCTCCTTCCACAAGTTTCTCATATTCTCCAAATATTACTACTGCCTCCTCCTCAGACTTTTTCTGCTAGGCAGAAGCTGTTCTGTCATTCTTTCTGAAGTCTACCAGATGCCACAAATTCAGCAAAACTCCCACAAAAATCCCTGTAAAGTCTTTTACTTTCTCAGCAGTGCCTCCAGATCACTCTTTGAAAATGCAAATAAGATATATTAATAAACAGAGAAAGAATCTGAGTATCAGTACCTGATAACATAAAATTAACTTCTCTTTTCACTGACCCTAGTCTATGAGAATTGAACTTGGGGAAAATTGGAGAAATAATCACTCAGCAGCCTCATCAATCAAACCAGCAGCTTAGGCTGCTAATTATTCCCTGGTGTGGATACCTTGGCTTTTCTGACCACTCACCAAGGAAACTCAGGTTATTGATTCTTCTACATGAAAATAATCCACCTAACTCTCAGTTTCTTTCTCATGGGAAATCTTCTTGCATAAAGTTCTCTGACAAAGAACATTTAACTAAAAAATATAGTTGCTGACATCTAAGCTTCATAATATGCTAATGGACTCCATTTTGCCAGTTGCTTTCTGTGTAGAAAAAGAAACCAATCAAAACTTGTCTTTTCTCCCCATTACTCAAAATCTCTGTGTAGAAGCAGCTCATACCTTTGTTCGTAAGGCTGCAAACAGCTTGAAAGGCTGGGTCAGGAAGCTGCAGTCGTTTTTTGGTTTCTTACATCCATGTGGTAAAGTTTGAAATTGCTCCATCCATCAGGTTGCTGCAGATTGTCCTTTCAGTCCTTATTAATTACAGTGGACTAATCTCACTGCACCACTGGTGTTTATGTGGGGCAGGAACAGCCACGACCTGGGTTGGGTGGCTTGTTTCTCTGTGAAAATCAGGAACAAGAGTGTCTGGGGATAGTTACCCTTAAGTGTTTTGCAGATATGCCAGGAGAAGAAGGAAGTATCCTGTTTCCATGCAAGAGCTTCCAACAATTTGTCCCTGACAAACTCCAGATATAGATTCCCGTTTTAGAGACTGTGAACAGCTAAGAACAGAGAGTGAGTGAATTAGGTCAGAGAGCTGCTAAGCCATTTTGAGTGAGAACTTTAAAAGTATGATTTTTAGGCTAGCTTGGTAATTTCGTATAAGGGTCAAATACTCTCAGTAACTTTCAACCCACAATTCAAAATCTTGTTTGTTTTCTATGTTATACTTCAGGAAGTACTGCCAATTTTCTACCAAACTACATTCCAATTTTCACCAACTGCAGCCTAGATATTTGAGGCTCATTGCAGTGTGACTTTGGAAAGTTTGCATCAATGTTATTATTATTTATCCTTAAAGCATGGGGGAAAACTTCACTGCTAGTCCCTAAAAATATCATGCTGAAGATTTTTTTTTTCTCTGATCGTAATGGATGCCTGCTGAAAACTCAGAATCTGATAACAAAACTTTCATGACACAGAGGCTGAGAATCCTCAAGCATCACTGCAGTCTTCCGCTTAAATCCATAAACACTCAGTAAAGACAGTTACAACAGATTTTCACACTTTCATAAAAAAACCAGAGTGGACTATTTTTTTTTTTGAAAACCCTCATTGCTTCACTGTTCTAAGGCTACTGTGGTATAAGGATTTGTTATCTTGGCTGACAACCGCACTGAAGCCTATAATAAGAATCTTCTCCTTTCGCTCTAACAAGCAAATTCCCTGTTTTCTGAGAATCCTTTCTAGGAAGGCAGTGCTGAATGTGTATCAGACTTGAAAAGAAAGCCTATCTATGCTGCCATTTTCGCTCTTTATTTTTCTAATTTGCAACTCAGCTCACATCCAGCTCGAAGAAGCAATTTTGCGTGTTGAAAATGCTGCAGCTGGTTTCCTCCAGTGCTTCCCTCATTCATAGCGAGGGAGGCAGTGGTGGGCTTACGCAAGATTGGTTTAAATGGGAAATCAATACTGGTTCCTCAGTTCCTACAAAAGAGCTGAACTGGGCTGGATTGGCTCCAAGCAGAAAAAAGGAGTTAAGTGGAAAAAAACTGGCTGCCAGTGGGATAGGTATTCTGCTGCATACGAGGCTGTTTGGGTCTCTGCCACTGAACCCATCACAAGAAGTCTGAGATAACCTGGCTTACCTCCTACCATCTGTTTTTCAATGGATGATAAATATTGGAAAAATAAAAGTTGGAGGCTTTTTATTCCCTAGGCATATACAAGCTTATAAATATATAAATATTTCTGTTCAGCATCAGTAGGAATTTGTACCTTGTACTATACTAACCAGTTACAAAAGGGATTGAAAACTTACTCTGCAGATGAAAAGTAGAATTATTGGTGTGATTCCTTGTTCTACAGCTAAGGAGAAATATGTGATCTAATTAGCAATTCCATCAGACATTGCTCAGTGATTGGAACTCAGTTTCACAGGCTTTCACTTGACAAGACTTTCTATTTAATCTCTTGTATTTAAATTTTCTATGAAATAAATCTCAATAAAATTCACATTTCTGAAATCTCTGTTGTGTGCCATTTTTGCGTAAATAAACTTAAAAGAAAACCAAACAATGATTGTGAAAACACTGCAATAACTTAGTTGTTGTGTTTTACTAGATGGTCAGTCCCTCAGTTTGGTTATTCCTCAACATCTGCTAGTACTGTGTTGAATTCAGAAACACAGGTTCTGAACTGCCATTTCTGGTTTTCTTTAGCAACACACCAAAAATGGAAGAATGATGTTTTTACTGAAGATCCTTCCTGCATTGAAGTCAGATTCCTGTGAAACCTGCTGGTCTCCAAGCAGTCCCAGAGCTAGAGAGGCAAAGGGTGAATCTTACAGGGGGAGGTACAAAAAAGGCTTTATATTTCAAATACATTTGTGATTTGAGACTCACAAACGTTTATAATGTTTCTATAACCAGTAAAAATTAGTGGTGATTACAGGCAGGGCCTTTGGGAAGACAGCAGAAGGATTCTTTGAATGTCCAGCACAACTGGATGCGTAACTGGATGCACCCCGGTAAGTACAACAAGTAATAATGGGTTCTAAACCAGGAAGGTAGCTGAGCATAAAGCATATTTCACATTTAAACCACTGACATGAAAAATACTTGATTAAAACACCAGGATCTCTGGTTTTTAGACAAATGGAAAATAATTTTCTTTTAAGGTCTATAGTTCAATCTTGTGAACAGGCCAAAACTGCCTGAATGAAATACTGCAAACTCTCTTGAGCATTTTCAAGATCCCACTCTTCTAATACAATAACCATGGTTATTTATATTCTCTCCATTCTTACTCTTACACAGCTTATACAATTTTAGTAACTCTCCCAGCTTAGAGATCTTAAGGTATTGTCTGATATGATAAAGATCTGCTTACAATACTAGCAAAGCCATCAGCAATGAAAGCTTGAGCCAAGCTTTGTTTATGCAATTTGATTTAGCATTCATTGTGATTACTCATGTGATCAAGGTGAATAACCATTATCTTTTTATGTATTGACAATATGATTGTTAATGTCTTTAAAGTAGTTCCTGTGGGGAAGCATGGGGATGCATAAACTATGAGCTATGGAAGGAATGGAGACATATGTTCATACTCAGAAAAAAAGGCAAGGATCAAACAAAGGGAACAAAAAACAGGAAAAGAAGGGGTTTATGTCTTAGAAAGCCCTCTTTTGCCACTTTAAATGAAAGGGTAAAAGAGAAGAAAACAGAAATATATCAGCTCTGAATTTCTTTATCAGTCTTCATACTTGAGAATTATTTGTTAATTTTGCTGCACTTTTATCCCTTTTGTTTTTGGGCAGGCAGGAGAATGTGCCTTAAGTTAACATCTACTGCTTGAAATTACCCTGTGTATAAAGTGTGTTGTGGCCTGTGTGTCTGCACTGTAAACTGAAAGCCTGTGTCTTCAGTTTCTAGATATCAGTTCTCCAGTTACTGTTCTCTGCATAATTCTTCACAGATTTATGTAATTATTTGCTACAGTGATTAGAAGTGGGGGAGAGTAAAGTCTTCCAGAGTTTTCCAGTTTGAGGTTCTGTGTTTCTTCTTATAACTAAACATAAAGTCTTTGTTGTTTCTTTATGTATATTGACTCACATATGTCTTCACAGGTCCCTCATGTATTTTGAATGCTAAGCCAAAATCTTCGAAAACGCAAAATTGTCTTCATGTTAGCAAAAATGCTTCAGTTTCCATCAACTCCATCTACTCTATTCCCACATAGCTTCTTTTCCCTGACTGGCATCTGTTACAGAATTTTCACATTGATTATATGATCTTGGATGTGCTTCCTATGAAGACCACTTTGTCCAACAGGCTACATATCATTTGTGGGCAAATGTAAATATCACTGTGTAGGGAATTATGTAAAGACATACCTCCACATGAAGGACTTGGCCCATTTTCTGGTACAGTATTCACTAGGTACACTAGGATATCTCCAGTCACATGGAATGTATACTGTATAAGCGGGCTTAGATCTGTACTTGCCCTTATTTTTCTTCATGGCAACCACTCTTACAGAGCTAAGCTGTGCTGTAATAGATGCAGCAGGTGTGCTGGTGAATATTCTGTGCAGACTTTGTTTCTTCTTCGATGGCTAATAATAAAACTCTGTGTTCTGTAATCACAAAGCATTTTTCAAACTGCAGTGTGTCATCTACACAATCTGTCCTTTGAAATATGTTTTTTTATTCTATTAAAATGTTAATTGGAGATCATGGGAAATTTTTTCTTTCTGCCTTCAGGATCCTGTCCACTCTTCAGAATCCAGGCATTTTTCTCCTTACTTTCATGTTACTTTCTACTGTATAAGCACTGAACAGTGATGCTGAGTATTTTTTGGTCCTAGTGCCTGGTTTTACTATTGTTCTAAATCAGTAGCTATGATTACTTTGATCTGGTGGAGGTGTTCTTGCATTTCTTCATGTATTTCTTAGTGGTTTGAAGAGATGCTTGAAAGAGTACTCTAAAGTGTAATATCAAGGCTTCATGTTGTCCTGTTTCCAGTAAGTGAATCTTTAAAATCTCCAAAACTGTGTTTGCCAGAACTCTTAGTATAATTACGTGTTTATCCATTTTGCATATTGAACACATTTTTGCATTCATTATTACAAAGATAAGTATTCTAGAGATGCTTTAAATTTGGCTAATTTTCATATGTACTCAAGTCCACTCCCTGTTGCCATCTGCAGATAATTTACTCCTGAATTCCTCCACCTGGCTCCACGCAGGATCTCAGACTCCACCAAAATTCACTGTGTTTTAAAAACACTTCAGTTGTTGAAATTAAGGTTTAGTTGAGATATTCAGGTTCTAGATTGTTCTAATATTTTAATAATGTAACACTTTTCCTGGCATATTTTAGGATTTCATTTTTACTTTTAAATGATTATAAGAAAATTGTGGCTATCAATGGAATATCTAAAAATAAAATGTTTCAAGAAATATTAGTTTGAACCTAATAGACATTGACTGGTGTGCAAGTGGGGTTATGTTGCACAGGCTTCTGAATGAAACTCATTTGCTTTCCATTCCAGTCCAGAACTGTGGCTGCCTACTTAGAGGACCTAGGTATAAGTTTCTTCCTAACTTAATTTACCTCCTTTGCATTTAGCCTAGTGAGCTAAGAAATAGCCAAATGTTTACTTCACCAGAAACTTCCTGCGCTTGAAAGCTTGCTTTTTTGCTGCCTTCATTTCTTTCTTTCTAGATTTTCTTTGTGAACCCAAAGCTTCTTGTGTGTGTAGCAAAGGAAATCAGATTGTCCTTAATTCTGAGAATCAAAGGCTTCCCTGGCTCACAGCTGCCAGCCAGCTGGGCTTCCTCAGAGTTTTTCCTCACAAAGAATTTTAACAGGATTTATTTTCAAGCAAGAGTAAAGCAAAATGAAACAAATATACCTGGAAGTACAGAAGTAAATTTGCATTTTGGGAAGATGAGGGAAGTGTTATCCTCTAAGGACAAGAACAGAGACATGATATGAAATGTCAATAGCACAAACTTCACATTTCAGGGAAAAGATCAGGGTACACTCAGCTCAGTTATATTAATTTCACAAGTACATATATGCACCTGAAATCTCAAGTCTTTAAATGACTGAAAAACAAAGAGGGAGATAAACAGAAGAAAAAATAGTAGGTTTGAATATAAATCAACAATTCGAAAAGACCACAAACTATTTTTATATTTTAGGCAGCAGAATACTTTCATCATCAAAGGGAATAAGAAAAGGTGAAGAAAAAACCCCCACACTAAATAAAAAATATTCCTACAATAGAAAGAGAGAAACATACAATGACAGGAATAATGACACAAAATGATAAGGACCTTGTGAAATTTCATACCGTACTGATTACTTATAGATTGTATTTGCCACTTTCATATATTATGATAAGAAAAGCCATAGATGAAGATACAGTTTATAGTCTGAGCATAAAGGATTGCCATCAGCTCTTAGGATAGGAAAAATGATAAAAATTATGGACAGAAAACTTTGTTTCATATTGAATCCTGAACTATTGTTACTGCCTTAATAGATTATGAAATTAAAGACTGTGATCTGACCCATGGGCTAGGGACTGGTACCTTTTGAAGGAGATAATGTGTTAGTAACATGGAGATTAAATTATTAATTTTCATTAAAGATAGATGGACCTGAATGGGAAGTTCAGGGAATGTGGATTTAAACTGCTCTCTGTGAATCCGATCCTGGGCCCTACAAGTCTCCCAGTGAGCAAGCTGCACAGCACAGAGACTTTGAAATTTTGACACTATAGAATTTGCCTACTACAAATCTTACTGATTTGTGTGTGTATATCAAGGTGTGGCAGTCTGCAGTCTTTGTGGAAAGACTTTCTTTTTTCTATTCAGCAAAGTACTGTAAACATTTCTCTACTAGATCACTGTTCTATAAACATTTTTGTCAGTATGACTGGATTCTGCAGAGCATCCTGGAAGGCATTCTGTGTTTGTCTGCAAAACACGCCTTCTGTTGGATTAGAAGATTCAGACTGTGGCTGTAAAAGGAGCTGTTCTTTATTCCTCCATTTCTCTCTTACTGCCATTAGTTGTGATCCTGTTCATAACAGATGCTGTTTGATCCTCGCCATGCTTTGTGGTAGCTTTGCCATTACTTTTGTTGGAATTTGCAAGTTATGGAAATACTTTTTCTGAGTTTCTATATCACAAAGAAATGTGAGACTAAAGGCAGTGTCTGGTGTGGGGAAGAAGGGAAAGGGCTAAAATATAGGAATGTTTTTTCTTTGCTGACAGTGATGAACTCCTCTACAGATCCACACACACTACATATATCAGTACATATATCAGACTAAAATCAATCCGAGCAGTTTTGACTATTAGATCTGTGCTCTTTTGACTTTTTCTATATTTAAAATGTAAGCAGTTGTACTGTTTACATAAATACTGCAAAATCAGCCCATTAGGTGGAAACTTTCATTCCATTCATGAAGGATTTGATCATTTTGCTTTACAAATCCACCTTTATTTCTAAATCTATCTGAGCAACAGATATGAGAACCCACTGATGGGTCAAACTACATCTCAGCTATAATCCTTAATCAGTGCTTTACCTTCTAGCCTCAACTCCATGCCAGCATGTGGCCCTCAGTGGGTCTGATTACTGATTAGGGAACAAGAAACATATGCTCCAAATCACTGTCCAGTTTCCTGAGTGTTTGAACACTGACAGCAAATACGAGTGTATCTAGAAATATGTGCATAAGCTTTTTCAGATCTCTCAGGACATTAATTACCAGGTCTTTGGTCTACTTTAGACATTGAATTATCAATGGGGTTTGAACCATCTGTATCACAAAGAGTTTTGAAACTTTCAAATCAAGTATGAAACTTTATGAAGGACATAAATGCACTACTGAAGGATGAACATTCGTTTGCCCGATGTGAAATGTATTACATGGGTGGGCGTGACAAAAACCACAAATTCTTTTCAGTGCCTTACAGAGCACTCTGTGGGGGAGTAATGGCTCTGACATCACTGCGTGTGTTATGGCTTTCCACTCCATTTTTGTTTTCCAAATAAGCAAAGAAGAACAAACCCAGTATTTCCCTAGAACATGGACACTAGTTTATGTCCCAAGTACTACACTAAATATGGGAAACATGCTAATAAGTTTGTAATTAGCAATGGCTTTAATATTTAAACATGTATGTTTTAGGAGCACAAAGAGGAGCATATATCTACCTTCATAAAGTAAAATGGAAGTCTTTCTTCCACTAAAATAATGAAATCCATTATGGCTAAATGAAAAGGAAAGTAAAACCCCATTATCAGTGGAGGTGGTAGGAAGCTTAGCTCTGCCCTTTGCTCTGAACCAGCTGTGGCCAGCCATCCCTTTTACATTACAGAGGCAACAGGTCCATCAAGGTAAGTGATTTTTGGGTTACATTTCCTTCAGGAAGACACTGATTCTTTTACTAAAATCTTATGACAAGGAATTACCACAGCTGTAGTTATTTTTTCCTACTAGTTAATTACTCTCACTGGTAAAGCACTTGACAGTATTCCTGGTATGAAGTTGTCTGGCTTGGAGTTCCCATTGTTTAAGTTCGTTCTGCTTGTGCCTGCATAACAAACTGGTGATCTCATATATCTGGTTTTCTTATAAACATGTCAGTACTCAGGTTTATTACCAGCTCTAAAGTCCACATTGTGGACTCTCATAACATTTCAGAAAACACTCCTCAGCTTTTCAAATTTTACTAAGTTTCCATGGCATATGGCATGTATGATAAACTCTCCAAATATTGATACCATTCCACAGCTAATGAGAAATTCAAAACCTAATCTAAAACAGAAGCTGTGAGGGTCTCTTAGAAGTATTTCCAAGGTGGGTATTCCCCTGCCTGTCTCATCAGTATGGCCTGACACAAGACAGCTGGCCTGAGAGAGACAGGAAAAAAGAGAATATGTTTGTGTCCTACACCATTTCAGATTCATGGAATCTTATCGTAGTTTGCTGTACACAAGAAGGTCAGCCAGGGAATCCAAATTAGGGTATTTACATACCAAGCTGCTTGTGACTTTACAAATAGTTCCACTGACATAATTACTTCATGAAATACTGTTATTTTTTATTTCCAGTAAGAAAAGCCTTAACACAGATTAGTATCCCTGTATTTGGCTTTAACACCAACATGTTATCTCTCTTTTTGGACAGGGGTGACTTGCAGAAGAAGCGTCAAGTGATCATGAAGTACACAAAGAAAAAGGTGACTTCTATTTGAATGTGTTTAATGGAAAAAATACCTTTTGACTACAATTTTTGCTTTGCCTCAAGAAATATTATTCATCGAAAATTTTGGTTTTAATAACGTTGAAGAATTATTTGGTAAGGTAACGTTAACTCATTAAAGATAACTAAGTTTATTCAAAACATTTTTAACCCTTTTGTTGCACATTTTTTTCTTAGCAGGGTATGACTTCATCAACATCATGTTTATTCCTTTGCAGACTGAACTGCTGGTGAGTTCTGAGAACTCACTTTGGGCTTCTCAGTTCAGTGCTGAATTCCCAACACTGAAGAAGTACTAGAAAATAAGTAGCCCCCCTAGCCCCACGTTGGAAAATAACTCCAAGCCCTAAGAGAGTGGCCTCACTTCTGTCTTTAGCAGTGACTGTAGGCACAGAGTGAAGGGCTCAGATGCAAAACTGTTTCTTCAAGCTGCTTCAAAATTGTTCAAAGAACATCGGGAAATAAAAACACAGAGCAACAAGTGATATTTGAAAATACAGGTATGAGGGCAGGCAGATTAGACTCCATTTTCAAAGCCACATGGTGTTAGGTTTCCTGCTGTCTTAAATGATGGAGATTGATTGTACAAATGCTTTTATTTATGGAAATTCCAGTCATTAGTTGTTAATATAGGATTAAAACATAGCTCAGTCTCCTCTCAAGAATAGACCTCTTTCCTTACAATAGCAATTTTTCATGTGCTAAGGTCATGGTTGGGAAATAATTTCAAACAGAATGAGCTCAAATACTATTAAGACCATTTTACTCTGATTCTTGGGCTGTCCTGTACAGAGCCAGGGGTTGGACTTTAATGATCCTTGTGGATTCCTTCAAACTCAGGATATTCTATGATTTCCAAATTCTAACAGATTCAATATTTGCCTACAATATAATTTAGTTTTACTCTATTAAATTATGTATGACTCTCAGACCAAGCAGTTAGACTTGATTCTTATAGAACAGTTTGGGTTGGAAGGGACCTTTAAAGGTCATCTAGTCCAACCCCTCTCCAATGAGCAGGAACATCTTCAATTAGATCAGGAGAGTAAGGCTCAAAAAGTAACACTACAGTAAGCAAATGATACAGATTTCATTTGCAGCTCTTCCTTGACTATCAGTTTTACCACACATTTTCAATTCCTATGGACACCTTTCAATAGGAATAGAACTTGTCTCGCAGATACCATACACCTTCTTTCTTAAATAATGCTCTGAACTTTAGATAAAAGCTTTGCATTATAAATGTACAAAGCATTCTGCCAGGGTGTGTAATAAATCTGCCTTCAAATATCACTCTGATGTATAATGTATAACAAAGAAGAATAGAAGCATTTTAAAAGAAATAGGCACTTTTTCATTTTACTGTATTTAAAATCTTTCCTAACCCTCCAAAATGTGGATGGCCAGTTCCCAATCAGAGGTAGAAAAATGAGTAAGCGCTGCACTTAACTTCCAAAATTTAACAGGGTTCTTTAAATGACAAAGAGCACCCACACTTAAAAAAAGAGACAAAAATACTTTCTTTTTCTGAGTACAATGACTACACTCATTTCATGGTGAAGTCATCCCTTTATCTGATAGTTCATTCACTGCCACTCCTTTCAAAATGTCACACTTCCAAAATATAAGAAAACAAAAAACCTGAAGTGATCCCATGATAGCTTTCAGCTACTTTACTCTTGAGAGATCTTTTATCTTTTTTTTTTTTCATACTGTACGTGCAGGGTTTTTATTTCTGAAGGTATTTGCAGGCAGGTTTATTTTTCATTTTAGAAAAGTCATGTAATTTAAAAAATGAACAGTATGGGTTTTTTTAATTTGGAAAGCTGAATTTTACATTCACAAGAATTTAGGGAAGTGCTGTTTTAAAAGGAAGAGAGAAGACTTTCCTTTCTTAATATAGTAAAATTTTGTTTCCTGCAGCAAAATAAGGTAATATTTCTGAGGGAATTTGAACAAGAAGTAAGGGTTTGAGGCAATCAAAGCTATTTAATTCCAGAAAGTTGGAAATCATCACTATCATTTTTTTGTGCTATCATCTACACTGTTCTTAAACAAAAATTCTAAACCCATAAATGTCACAGCCCATTGTTCCATTTTATGAAACAAAATACTGATAAAGATGCACTTCTGTCAAACACCCAGTCTATTAAAAATTGGACACATTTAAGGGAGCCATACTCCTATTACAAGAAGAAGCCAGGAAAAAGGGATACAAAAGAATTACAGTGTGGTTTTGTACCTTTTATGTGAGTAACTCTTACGTGCACAAGGAGCCCTGTTAATATTGATGGAATTAATGATGTGAACACTGTGTGAGTTGGGGCTGCTGAATCAGATCATATATGACTTGTCCACATAGGGAATCTATTACAAAATCAAAAATAGCAGCAATTTTACTGTTTATTCTTGTGCTTCACTTTCAGGACTAAAATTCTTGCCATGGTGATAAAATGAATAGGAAAAGGGGGAAAAAAAAGTCAGGAAATACTCAAACTCAGGTCTTTGCAGGATTAGTCCCATTTTCTCTCATTGAAACATTTTCATTAACAGAGAATAACATATTAAAATCTGCAGAAGTTACTGAGATCTTAATGAAACAAATTCCTGACTGCATTTTATTTAGTCACTGTTTTGTTTGTTTCCCATTTTCCTGTTAATGTAATTAGTCATATGGTTTTCCCCTTTTAAACATTGGTAGAGAGAAAACCTGAAAGAATTTGCTATTATAATATAAGATACAATTCACTGTATGCATTAAAATATGCATATCCTCTTCTTCAAAAGGCAGGTTTTGAATGATTCATGAAAAAAGTAATCTACATCAATAAAAAAACAGCTTTGCAAAATTCACAGGAAAACACATTTTGAAGTGTGTAGAATGACCAAAAGAACTGAAATTTTCGTCCTCTCCATTCTTCCTTTTGTTTTTAATTTTCTTCCACCCTGTCCCCAACCATTTATGAGCATGTATACTAAATCTTTTATCTTTATTTTTGTATTGTTTATATCCAATATGCATGGAAGTTTTTTGTGCATCATAATCCATAAAATGTGACTTATGAAAATGGCAACACCACCAACATACATCAAAGGTAGAACAGAAGTGATAAAGTAAATTTTCCATTTGAAAATTTACAGGATTTCTACAAATATTACCTTGACATAGAGGATAATCCAAGCAAAAAAAAAAGTCTTAAACCATGGGACTGATGAAGTTAGCTGACCTATCCATAAAAATTGCCAAGTTGTGAAAAAAAAGCGTGTATTGTCTCATGGTGCCCTTCAGTTATTCTGAACATTTCTAATACCCTTGGGTATTTCCATAACTATAATTTGTCAAAGAATGCAGTTGCTTCTAAGGAATACAGACTTTACTCTTGGTACGGTTATTATTTCACCTTGTAAAAACCAGAAATTAAACCACTATCATGTATATTGGCTGTCATTGAATTTAGCCCCCAATGACCATATTGTCCTATTATACACCAATGTTCTCTTCCCTCTTTTACTTCTGGCTTCATATGAACTGATTAGTGCAAAACTACGTTTTTACAGGTTTTACAGTGCAAAGCTCTGTTCCTCTTACCAGAACAGGAACCATGACTTCCCAAAGAAAATTCAGGCAATTCAGTTGAAACATTTGTATTGGAAGAGTGGTAAGAAAATCACCAGCATTTCTCTTTTTGTAGAAAGAATAAGTCAGAAGCTAATAAAAAAGATTGCAGATTAATATTATGTATTATTGACTGATTTATTAATGACCTTCAAAATATCTCTAATTAGTCCTATGAAGAGGTACCTAGGGTAAAGTCTTTAACAGGAGACCTTTAATCTTGTACATGTTCTAGGTGCCTAGAATGATATCCATCTGAATGTGTTCTGTAGTCTAATTGTAGCCAACAGATGCCCTTAATAGCATCTGCTGACTGCTAATTTTGCCTTACGGTTCCTTACTTGTAATCTTAACAAACAAAATCAGTGGCTTTCCCTTTTTAGCTCTGAGAAATGTTCTTTGCAGAGTATGTTTGGGGAAACTGATCATGTGGGTATTTCTTTGACTGAGTACAATATCCTAAGTAAATTAGGATATATATGTATTTACTGTGAGACTACAATATACTTAAATAAAATGGAAGGCATCAGTATGTCAAGGAATTTTTCACATGCATGCTTGTTGCATATTTTATCCAAAAGATTAGCACATTTATCACAGAAATGCTTTGCTCCCTCTCCTGATCAGAATGAGAGGCTGAAGCAGTAGAGTTTGAGCCTGTGTTGTCTACATGAATTACTCTAAACATTATACAAGCAAGAAGTCCCAAAGAGTAAAGATTTACAAGATTTATCTCCTAGACTTGGGAGGGTTTTTTTTAAAATTTATTTACTTTTTAATTCAAGTCAGCTTTACATCTCTCATATGCTAGGACACTTTTCATGTTTTGACAGCATAGAGAGCAGCATGTTAAATAAGCAATGTGAAATTACATTTGCGCAAAAGAAAATTAGGACCAAAATGGCTGATGGGTCTGGTTCTGATCATCTACACCAGTGTTACAGCTCTGCAGCCTAAGTTTAATTAGCAGAGTTAATCATGATTGATCAGACTCATGGAAAAGGGGGGGGTGTCACATTCTCTTTTGCCATGAGTAAGTCTTGGAGCCAGTGAGATGGTAGAGATATGTGATAAGCTCCCTGATTTTAAGGCCAGGCCTGACTCCAATGAAATTGGAAGCCTCTGCCAAGCAGCTTAGTGTTGTCAGGTCCTGGGCATTGCGCCACTGGAAAATAGCCATGTTGGATTTCTGTTCTGCAGTCCCAGCTCACCCCACGTGTTGGAAGGAGGCATGGAAATGTAGAGCCCAGCTGTAGTGCAGATGCACCAGCTCAGATGCTCAGATGCACACTCTCTGGAATACTTGTTTCTGGGTTACAGCACAAAGGGACCGAAAAGCCAGCTTCTGAATCAGTTATTCTAAACCAAGGAAGTTTATTAATGGAAAAGGAGAAGCAAAACTAGACAAAACTGGGTGCTCAGAATACAGAACTGCAGACACCTGAGTAAAAAATTCCCTGTGCACTAAATGGAAAAACAGTCTAATACAAAAGTTGATGCAGAGCTTGAGTCAAACCTTGAACCACTCCCTGTTTGCTCCAATTTATAATCACCATTAAAATCTTTTGGATTTGATATATGGAAGACACACATTCTTCTATCGCATGATACTTTTCTTGATATTTGTATTTCTTCACGCCTAGTATCAGTAAAAGAAGTTGATATCTGTTTGTTTCAGTTTTTTAAATTTTCATGTGTTTACTCAGATCAATCTAATTTTGTGTGATTTTAGAAATATTTTTTAAATTCTTAACTTTTATTTCTTAATTATAGGTTGACTGTGTTTTTAATTGAAAATACTAGAGGAAGAGGACTTGACCTGAATGTTGCCCTTTTACTTTAAAATGATTGGTATTTTAATAGCTTATAAACCCTTTCCAATTCTTTCCTTAGTAGGTGATTGCTTGAATTGAATGAATAATTTTTGTTTTCTACAAACCACCATTTTTCTAATGAAAGAAAATTGAAAATTTCCCAGCCAGTTCTAAATTTAAACAACTTAGCTTTACTGTGCTTGCAGTTCTTTTGTGTCTCTCTTCTCCAAACACTGCACCAAATTAGTTTACATAAAGAAATACTGAGAAAAACAAATAGTGGTATAATGGTGGGAAATAATCATCAAGTCAACATTTCATAATCTAGTGACTATTACACACAGCATAAATCTGAGACTCAGAAGTAAACACATCGAGCTGTTTTTTGTATGTTGTGTGATCTACACACCTAATTAACCCAACTTTAAGGCCTTAACATTTCACAGGGGATTGCTTGTTAAGTGAAGCAAGTAACAACTTCAGAATTATTTAAAAACATAATCTGTTTTACCAGAACACTTCCCTCACTGTATTACTTACCTGATCATTTATCTGGGAGAAAATTCAAACAGAAATGTAGTTGTGGCTTCATCATTTAAGTACCATCGGTGTTGTGAAGTGCATTTCCCCCCAACAGGTTATTCACATGAGATGGATAAAAAAGGTTAACTTAGATACCTCTTTCACCAGCAGCTTTTATAAGCAGATTTACACACTGTGTGCTGTGATTGCATGTTTATTTGTACATTGCATCCCACAGCCAATCCAAATTACTATCAACGGAGAGGAAAAAAGAACACACAGGGTGTAAAATTGCCTATAAAGCATTATGATACGGTGAGGAAGGTTACTGGCTGCACATCCCACTTGCTATTTCGCCTAATTAAAAACATTAGCTTCAGATATGGCCACAGATGTTCCAGGCTCATGATATTCAGACCCATCTTTTTTTACTTGAATGATTTGTACAGGCCAGTGATGCCATGATGATTTTTTGCTTTTTCATATACTCCTCTCATATCCCCCTTCATATACACTTTTATGCAGCTTTTATGTATCCCAAGTGCTTTTAGCCCACATACTTGTAATTCCCTAACTCTGATAACTAGCTTAGACCCAAAGTTCTGTTAAGCCAAGAGACTGAACACCTTGGAAACTTCGTAGTTAGGGGGGTCAGAATGCCCCAGACCCAAGGTCCTCTCCAGAACACGTTCTGTAAACTAAGACAGACCCATGCAGGGGGAACATTCCTTATGACGGGGCTTCTCTTGAGCCTCCCATTGGGGAATCTCTGATAGATATACTAATGTGCAAGGTCTATAATTGTATACACAAATCATCGCGTGTGTGCATTCTCCAACGTGCATTTTCCATGGATCGCCCCGGAGGGGGGCATTCCTGCAGGGTGCTCCTGCCTGGATCTAAGGATCCTGAATGAACACTGAGGTAAAATCCCTTTTTCCCCTCTAACCATGTTTGGTTTTTAATTCTAAGCCCAGGAAAAGGCATCACCAGCATTTAGCCTCATGGACAAACATACAGCTCCCATTCTTACAAAGAGAAAACAAATGATCTGCATTTACAGTAGGCTTTAAATTTGCCAGGGAGACTCAGCCTGATACAAAAAGACAGGAAAATACAAAAGGCCAGGTAAGAAAGGCTATTCTGTGTATTTACAGAAGCTTTTGACATAGTAGTTTCTCTTCAAAAAAAACTGATCATACTTAGAAATGCAAAATTCTACCAGTATGTTATCACCATTATTAATACTGAATCTCTGCATTGTATTGCCAGCTGTGTGTTACAGGCCCATGAGGTATTTTGAAGAAAAAAGAAAGGCATTTTTATGGACACAAAATAAGAATCTGTATACTCTAAGGAGCTTGGCGTCTAACACGAAATTATGCATATGCTTCCTAGGGCAAGGTGTGTATCAAAAATTATTGCTAGTGAGAAAGAACAGCTCCAACAGTGATTCAGTGATGAAGCAGTAATTGCCTACTGAATGAAGGAAAGAACCAAAAAGGAGAGAGAGAGGGGATGAGTCAGCACTAAGAATCTGGATATGGAGAGTAAGAAGCAATCAGTTTTGTGTCTTCTGTACGCACAAAGCTTACTTTTTCAGTAGCAGAAATGTCGGCTATGCCCAGAAGGGAGGACAGCTTATTTTGGGGCAAACCCACCTGCCATAACCCTTCTTGGGGCTGCTCAGATCTGTGCTGGTGAAAGCCTAGTATGATTTTACTGCCAGGATCACAACTTGTACAAGATAAACTAAGAAATTTAGTTCTCAAGGAAGTAAAAAGGCACCTTGTGGAATTTTCAGAGGACATAATTGTGTGATTCTTGGAGAACATCACTGGAGTTGCTGCATACACCTAAATACTCTTGGAAAGCCACTCAACCATAAATCCCTAGGCATCCAGCTACTCAAAAACATTTGGTTCTCAGACCCTAGAGATATTTAAGAGAGAGATTCAAGCAAGCTCAGTGAGTAGCTTAGAAATCAGGGGGAAAAAAAAGGTCACTAACTTAGCAGGTTAACTTTTTCTTGATCATATTTTTGTACTTTCTATTGCAGAGCCGTTTCTGAAAGAGCTTACTGTAACTGATGCACAAAAAAAAATATGATTGACTTAGAAGAAACATGCTTTAAAAAATTCAGGACAACATATTTAGGCTAATAACATTTCTGAACAGCTTGTTTGGGAGAAATGTACTTGTACACATTTGGCAAGCATACTATATTGCATCTACATGAAAAAAAGAGCAAGAACAAGCAAAGCGTTACATGATATTAAATAAGATCAGATGTTGTTCTTGAATAATGCATTCAGCTACACTTGTTCCAATTCAGAACTGAAAAATAATTATTAACATGCTATATTTAAAATATGAAATATTTAACCAAAGTTAAACAAAAAGGTGCTGGCAGTGAAACTGATTTCACAAAGCCGTTGGAAAGAAAACTATCAAAGAAAGTAAACAACAACCAACCAAACAAAAAAAAAGAAACCAAACAACAGTAAAGAACACCTCACTGAGAATGCAGACAGCAAAGCGAAAATGTTGTACACAAGGTTGAATGTATTTCAGCTTACAGTGTCCACAGACACTTGTTCTGATTTAGGACATTGTTCTATCAAGTATTATTCCAGTAAGTAATCTCCATGTTACAAGTGTCCTGAAGCCCAGCTGTGACAACAGTGATTATTCTGCCAGATAAGGACAACCAAAAATTAGGCCAATATCAGGAATGAGGACTACCATTGATCAGGAGCATGTTGGCATGTCATTCTGGTTACAGTGCAAATCAGGACAAGAAGGGACAGAGTACTAAAAAAAAAAGAGAAATATTTAGGTTTTAGTCTTCTGCTAAGGAAGAAAAAGCCCACTTTCTAGGCCTTTGTGTAATTTCTTACTTCATAAATGCTTTTTCCATAGCAAATAATAAATGTGAAGTACCATCAAAATTCCATTTATTTCAACTTTAAGATTAGAGGAATATGCAAATGAAAGACGTTATTTTTCTTTTAAAGCTGAGTGTTCCTGTGTAGCCAGCCATGAGGAAGTATCTGTATAACATTATCAGTTATACAGAAAACCCTGACATGCCAGACTGTCTTCTATTCATCATAGCTATACAAACTTGAAACTTGCACAGAGATTTAGGTTTTAGCTCTACTCTCTGCAGCACTGCACATTTTTCCATTCCTAACTATCATTTATTTTGTGTAATACAATTGAGGTAAATTTCTGACGCTGCCATAGCCACCTGGCTATATTCCCACTGGCTGACATGTGCAGGCCCTGTAGTCATGACAAGTTAAGGGAGCCTTAAAAACAACATGTTTTGTAAGCTTTCTATATAGATTTGTGTAAGAAAATCCTCAGTAGCTAGCTTTCAAATTAACCTTGAATGTATATTGCAAGGCAGAATGTGTTTATGATCCAAATCTCCAAGCTATTTGTCTTTTTGATATGGAAAAGAAGAAAGATGGTTTTTCTTTTTTGGGGTAGATGAAATTAATAATTAACTATTATTTCAGAGATATAAATCAGCTTCTTCATGTATTTTCAGATACAAGGTGATCTGCATAGCCCTTTACTTTTTTTTTTAATGCAAAGTTTAGGAAATTCATCACCTTCTTTCTTTAGAAAATTTGCATTTCAATTACCTCTTACAAAGAGTTATTTGTAAATCAATACACATATCTATCAGGTTACTCAGTGTCCCACAGTATCCTATTCAGTGGTTTTCCAGAGAGAGGAGGGTGATCTCCAAATGCAGCCTCAACAATTCTATGATGCAGCCATTGTCCTGACTCAGCCCCAGTGCTGAGCTGAATGCAGGTGTTTTGCAGCACTGGGACATTTGAATTAGAGCCAAGAGTCAGAGTTCACACTGACTGATCTAACTGATGTACAACAGCACAAATTGTTCATCATAAACCAGAAAATACTTGAGATACAGCAGGGAAAAAGCCAGTATTCAAACTTCAGCATTCTGAGTTGAACAGTACATTAATGACCACTTTTCTCTTTTGCTTCAGATAAACAGTTAATTTGACAAACCCAAACATAATATAAGACACTTACTATGTTTTATATTAACATAAGAGACTTACTATGCTTTATATTCTGACAGTGTTCTTGCTTACATTTTTGGTTACACTGGGAGATTTATACTTTTAAAATAGGGTTGTCAAAATGTTTTTCTCCTAATGTCATTTACTTACCTATCTTCATGCTGTTTGAGGACACACTATTAGTACTGAAATGTTTCTTTTCTAATCCATTAATTCAGAACTGTAATCACAGTGTGTTGTTTTCCTTCTCCCTTTTTCTGTAGCTGCTTTTCTTGGGTTCCGCTCCCTTGCTGCTGCTGGAGAGAGGGATTTAAAGTGACAGGTAACAGAGCATTCCAATCAACTGTTTCTGGTGTGTACACACTTTGTGCCATGTTTCAGACATGCTCTTGGGTTTTTTTCCTCTTAAGTGGTTCAAACTCCTTTTAATTCATAAGAAAAAACATTAGGCATAATGTTTTTTTTAACCATGATACGTTATGATGTCTTCTTCAAATTGTGTTTCTTCTTTGTGTAGATAGATACTGCAGTGTTGGAAGCAATTAACATAACTCAGAGAACTAATTTCCTGTGGTTCTTTAACTCTGTATTTATGGCTTTAAAAAGAGTGGATCTGTACTTTAAGGATTAGTACAGTCTATAAATTTTAGTTGTCTGACTCTCTTCCTTTTTTTTTTTTAAGGAATTAAGATAAGAAAAATTCATTGGTGGCTGGAAATCACATTTTTAAAAAGGCAACCTGCTTTGTAAAAAGAAGAGGTTTTTTCTTCCTTTTCCTCCTAAATCTTCCCCCTCCCCCACAAAAAAAAGGATTTAAGGTGTGCTGCAGAAGGCCTCAGCCATCTCCTCTGCAACTGGTTTCGTCACACATCCTTCTACTTCTCTTTCTGAATTTTTTGAGACAGACTTGCATGACCCAGAACCAGGTGATTCCCACATCTGCAGCATGACTTGTTGCACTGCCATTGATCAGGGAGATGAGTCAGACATGGACAATAAAGGATTTGTATTTTCTTCCCAAACAGCTTTTGCCAATGTGATGGGTCTCCAAGCCACTTGTGTAGTGGAAAGTGACTTTGCTCATTTCAGGGGGGTTGAACTAGATAACCTTTTAGGTTGCTTCCAACCCAAACCGTTTTGTGATTCAATGACAGATCCCCGCACCTCATTCCCTGGCAGGGATCCCCCCAAGCCTCACGGACACTCCTGAGTGGACGGAGCTGCCAGGCACCTCCATGTGTGCTTTGTCAGACCGGCTCCACTGGGATTTTCCAGCCTCAAGTGGCCCATTCCTGGTGGGAGGCCCTGGGGCATTATCGGCCCTGGCTGGATACACCTGGAATGACTCATTATCTGTGGGAGCCGTGACACCTCACCTTCCCTCACAGGGGCTGCTCCACCACCACCAGATCTTTTGTGAGGAACACATGCCCTGTGTTCTTCATGAGGAAAAAGCTTCATCCAGAGGCAGGGAAAGCTGCCAAGAATTTTGCCATCCAACAGGAGGGCATCCAGCCAACCTGAACCCAGGTTCAAGGTGTGTGAACCTTTTATTTTTAATTGAATGCTGTGGTATTCTCTCCAAACTCCTTTTGCACCTCAGCCTAGCACTGACTGAAATGTGGTAGGAAAAGTCCTGTTGAGCAGCAAAGGACCTTGAAAAAAATGGTCCAAATTCTGCCTTGAAACAGTGACTTTTTCTTTTAACCTCTTGCACAAAATATGGACAAAATCTCTAAGGAAACCCAAGCCAACATTCTCCTGAAACCCTATATCTTACTAGAGAAATTGCTTAAAATTGAACAAAAATAATCTTAATTGTCCCAATTCAGGAATGTGTCCTACGGTGTGAACACAGAGGGGGGGGATTTGAATATATTCAGAGCAAGACTGAGATGCAAACGAGGTCAAATGCTGGTAATCAAGATGAAAATTCACTTTTTTTCACTATCAAAGAAGAGAGAAAGGAAGAAAACAGAAAAGGAGGAAAAAGAGAAGAATTACAGAAAGCAAGAAAGGCAAACACCTGCAGATCTTATAGATGGAACCCAGCAATGGCGAAACAAGTCGCTCTTTAACAGTCCTTTACAAAGGTTAATTTACTTCTTTCAGTTCTTTGACTGGCTCTGTCTTTGGGAAACTTGGTGTTTGGTTTATCATCTCTCAGAGTCCACTTCATTCTCATCTGATTGAGCTTCACCTCTGGCATCTCAAGCTGCCATCAACTGGTAGCTGGGCTCTGCTACTGAAATGATATAAATCTGGAGAATACCATTACTGTGGTCAGGGTTTGTTGAAAATGGGGTGCTTAGGACCATCTCCAAGCCCTCCTGATCTCTTTCCATTCTATAGTAAGTAAAACAACTACTCGCAAAGGAATATAAGGCAAGTTTTAATGCATTTTATCTGTCTTCTAATGTAACCTGGTAATGAATATGCTAAAAGATAGGCAGTGCTGGGGGATTTAAATTTGTTTTGCAACCAGTGATCAGAATTTATAGCTGGGACACCTCTTTCCTTATTACAATTATAAAGTGGGTTACTGAGTCATAGTTGTCCTTCTCTGCTACAGGATTTATGGGCTCAGGATCCTGATGACCCTTTAAAAAAAATGTAGCCTGTATGAATAGGAAACACTGGGGACATGTGGTGTGTTAAACACAGAAGGGTTGAAATTGGAATAAAATATCAACATTCATATGTTTGTTTTGGAAACTTCTTGGTTGAGTGCTGAAATACTCTGACAAAAATATTAAATATCACCTGCAACAGATACTATACACACTGTATCACCAGGTTTTCCACTTTGTTGCAAGGAGGGGAAACAACTGACCCACTGCCACTGAGGGAGAAAATAACAACTTCAGTAAATCTCTGAAGGGATCATCAGGCCATTGGCAAAATAATTTGACATTCTAACAATATCTTCTGGTGTAATCATACATTTTTTGTTAATGACATGACTCTGCATGTAGAGCAGAAATATGTTCTGTTATAGAATTAATATATTCCACCATTCAGTCCATTTGGAAAAAGGGGCAAAATGTGGCTGGAGTAAAAGGAGTTTTTACCCTGTGAACTTCCTGCACATACACTGTAAGTCCAAACTGGTTAAACTCCTGTCATCTCCAATTGTAAAAGGGAAAGAAATGCGATGATTTTTACAGGATTATATAAAATCCTGTGATTCTCTGCACTGTGTATGTAGGTGCATGGCAGGTGCAGATCATAGCAATGACTCAAAGACTTCAGGGACATACAACAGTGCTGGGGTTTTTATTTTCATTAGTTATGCCTAGATCCTGCTAGAGAACCACGACAGTGTAGTGGACTCAATAGGATCAATTCTTTAAAGAATACGTGGCAAATTGATCACTTGCTGAATGGAGGAAGCTGTTTCAACCTGTTACACTGATGCTATGCTGTGGGGATGTTCTTGGAGCTTTCAGCATCATAGAATTAATTTGCATTTCTCCAAGGAATTGTTCCAGGATGTCACTGCGTTGTGGTAGACTCCAGGGTTTTTTTGGTTTTTGGGGGATTTTGGTTTTTGTTTGTTTGTTTGTTTTTGGTTTGGAGGGAGGGTTGTTTTTGGGGGGTTATTTTGTCCTGTTTCTGTTTCTGAGGCTCATCCCATAGTTATGAGAACTAGAAACTATCTACTCTCTATACCAAAGACTGCTGTCATCAGGAGCCTAAACTCCCTCTTCCTATTTTTCCCATCCTCTTGTACGTATGTATCACTTTGTGTGCAGTCAGAAGACACAGGAGTTATGAATTAGAACTTGGTAGACGAGCTTGAGGATAGGTGAGGGTGCCAGCGGAAAGCACGTGGTGGAACCTGCTTGATTCTTCAGCTCACAATCCATATGCCAGATGCTGTAGTTAAGCGTATCTGCAGAGACTTATGTAACAGCTCTGTCAGTGAGACAGATTTGGCAAGAATCTTCTTGAAAGCCAAACAAAGAAGCTGGAGGAAGGTGTGGAAATACACAAGGATTTCTGCCAGCAGTTGTGCGGCCAAGCAAGAATCAATTATTTGTGGGAGTTTTGTTTTGGTTTGTTTTTTTTTTAACACTCAAATATTTTGTGGCTGGTTAGAGAGCAAAATACAAAAGTTGTGCAAGACTCTGTGCTTATTGTGGTAATAATTTCAAACCCTATGATAGAAGCTAGGCATTTAAAATAATGTTAGGACAAGAAGGAGAGGAACAAAAATGATTGTTTTAAAAAATGAATCTGTCCTAATTGCAACCCAATTTTACAAGGGATAGAATGTGAGGTGTAATAATGTCACCTTTGTCCTTCTTATGGAGTACACAGCATGTTTTCTGTGTATGAAATAGACTCAATTTTGTCTTGCAGACTCTGTATCCAGGCTCAAAATGGTAAACCAAAGAAATGCTTTATAATGTCCTGTATTTTAAGTAAAGAGCGAGGGAAAATATGTGCTGTGCCTGTAGAATTTGCTATCTGTCTCTCCTGTTGACAGTGTGCCACTTTATATAGATAGATACCTGTTCACTGGACCAATGAGCCAAATGAATTTGTGAATAGTATTAGTTGACCTGAAACTACAGTTTTACTGAATAAACATCTTTGGAAAAAAACTTCTCATAATCTCACTAGAAATATGGCTGTCTTAGACCCAGGCAGCTGGAGCTTCCCATGCCTGCTGTTTCCTTTGGAATTTCACTTGTGATAAATTGCCATTAAATGGTGATGAAAGGAAAAGAGTTGGGGGTATATTTTATTTACCTTAGTGGAAGAATTAATTCATGCCAAATTGTGAGATTTGGGACTAAGTTTATGTTACAGATTATGGAGTGTCTGCAGAACCCCGTGGGCTTCAGTAAATCACTCAGCAGGGGAACAGCTATCTGCCTTTGCTGGACCTTAAATCTAGGCACTCTTCTTGGGGTGCTGCTCTGAGGGTGAATCACTTCCTTCCCCCGCCTTAATTTTTCTCTTCATGGATCTGAAGAGAGCTTCTGTAGAGATCAGGAACAATCTCCTATGTGATGCCAGAAATATAAGGTTGGGGGGGGGGGGGGTGTGGAACTGAAGGGGAGAGATTCAGATGCAGTGTTTATTACAGACACTGTAGGAAAACACTGATTCCTTCTTTCTTTGTGTCCCACAGTATCTCCTGTAAGTATTTACATACTTGTTGTACAGGATTGTCTACACAGGAAGACCAAACCAGTTGCAGGTACTGTCATGCCGGGGCACCTGTAACTTCAGGGTGGTTTTGACTGGTCCAGGCAGTTCAAGAAGCAAAGATCTACCTGGGGTAATCTGCACCCAGCCTGAGCCACTTTTATTTTATTACACAGCTACACATATGTCTTATATAGCTTAAGTAAGTTTTGGTTTTAAAAACATCTCTAGGGAGAGGGCAAGCCCGTTATTTATTATTATTGTCCTTGTAATCCTGTCCTTGCTAGATTCCTTCTGAACTTGCAAACTCTCTAACCTGTCAGGTAAAACAAACCACAAATGAAGAAAGGTTAGAATGTAAAATCCCCAGGTCTGTGTTAAAGTGCTATTTTATCTACTACTAAAATTGTATGTTGCAAAGGTGAAGAGAACCATTAGAGAACAGGTGCCCTGAATGAGAAAAGATTTCAGACCCTGGACCTAGAAGCCTCTTTGTTGATTTATTTGAGAAAACTACAGTATTTAGTACTTGATTCAGAGCAAAAATGGAGTTTCTCCACTCTTCATCTTCAAGTAAAGACGAATGAGCTTTCCTAACAGACCTTGCCCTGCCAATAGGAATAAATGACTGTGATTTCTGAACGCTCTCAAGGAGACCTGGAGACTCAATATGCAAAATCTCTCATTCTATCATTGAAAGTGCAGCCTTGGATTATTACTGACAGCCAAGATGCAGTTAAAGTAAAGGTCATGCAGACTATTGACAATAATAAATTCTAAGATTTGCTATCTTTTTGCTGAGTCCTGCATTGGGCTATGCATCAAAGACCTGTATTAAAAAAAAAAAAAAAAAGTGGTTTGCCCTGAACCAATAAAAAAATGCAATGTACATTTTTCAAGCTTGCTTTTTGAAGGAGCTAGAATAGACCTCTTGTATTTCATATTCTTGTACTTCATATTCTTATCTTTTAAATTAACGCTCTGGGAGACCTGCCCACCTAACAGTGTGTTTTGTCCTCTGTGCTCACCTGTAATACATAACTGAGGTTGCTTAAAATCATGTCTTGACAGTGGGTGTAGCATGACAGCATGTTTGAATAAAGGCTGAGTGTAAACACTAGCAAGTTAATTCAGTTTTTGTTGTGTAGGCCTAAGGTAAAGAAAAGTCTTTAATATTACAGGTTAAGTAATTGCCTGTTTCTATGAATATGTAGGAAACAAATATGTATTGCTTCAAAACGCAGGGCACATGGTCATTTTTCCTTGCAACCTCTTCATGAAAAATGGGTCAAAAAAAAAAAAAAAGTACAGGAAGAACAAAGCAAGAAGCTAAGAAAAAGACTTGCTCAAGGCTNGGGGTGTGGAACTGAAGGGGAGAGATTCAGATGCAGTGTTTATTACAGACACTGTAGGAAAACACTGATTCCTTCTTTCTTTGTGTCCCACAGTATCTCCTGTAAGTATTTACATACTTGTTGTACAGGATTGTCTACACAGGAAGACCAAACCAGTTGCAGGTACTGTCATGCCGGGGCACCTGTAACTTCAGGGTGGTTTTGACTGGTCCAGGCAGTTCAAGAAGCAAAGATCTACCTGGGGTAATCTGCACCCAGCCTGAGCCACTTTTATTTTATTACACAGCTACACATATGTCTTATATAGCTTAAGTAAGTTTTGGTTTTAAAAACATCTCTAGGGAGAGGGCAAGCCCGTTATTTATTATTATTGTCCTTGTAATCCTGTCCTTGCTAGATTCCTTCTGAACTTGCAAACTCTCTAACCTGTCAGGTAAAACAAACCACAAATGAAGAAAGGTTAGAATGTAAAATCCCCAGGTCTGTGTTAAAGTGCTATTTTATCTACTACTAAAATTGTATGTTGCAAAGGTGAAGAGAACCATTAGAGAACAGGTGCCCTGAATGAGAAAAGATTTCAGACCCTGGACCTAGAAGCCTCTTTGTTGATTTATTTGAGAAAACTACAGTATTTAGTACTTGATTCAGAGCAAAAATGGAGTTTCTCCACTCTTCATCTTCAAGTAAAGACGAATGAGCTTTCCTAACAGACCTTGCCCTGCCAATAGGAATAAATGACTGTGATTTCTGAACGCTCTCAAGGAGACCTGGAGACTCAATATGCAAAATCTCTCATTCTATCATTGAAAGTGCAGCCTTGGATTATTACTGACAGCCAAGATGCAGTTAAAGTAAAGGTCATGCAGACTATTGACAATAATAAATTCTAAGATTTGCTATCTTTTTGCTGAGTCCTGCATTGGGCTATGCATCAAAGACCTGTATTAAAAAAAAAAAAAAAAAGTGGTTTGCCCTGAACCAATAAAAAAATGCAATGTACATTTTTCAAGCTTGCTTTTTGAAGGAGCTAGAATAGACCTCTTGTATTTCATATTCTTGTACTTCATATTCTTATCTTTTAAATTAACGCTCTGGGAGACCTGCCCACCTAACAGTGTGTTTTGTCCTCTGTGCTCACCTGTAATACATAACTGAGGTTGCTTAAAATCATGTCTTGACAGTGGGTGTAGCATGACAGCATGTTTGAATAAAGGCTGAGTGTAAACACTAGCAAGTTAATTCAGTTTTTGTTGTGTAGGCCTAAGGTAAAGAAAAGTCTTTAATATTACAGGTTAAGTAATTGCCTGTTTCTATGAATATGTAGGAAACAAATATGTATTGCTTCAAAACGCAGGGCACATGGTCATTTTTCCTTGCAACCTCTTCATGAAAAANCACTGATTCCTTCTTTCTTTGTGTCCCACAGTATCACCTGTAAGTATTTACATACTTGTTGTACAGGATTGTCTACACAGGAAGACCAAACCAGTTGCAGGTACTGTCATGCCGGGGCACCTGTAACTTCAGGGTGGTTTTGACTGGTCCAGGCAGTTCAAGAAGCAAAGATCTACCTGGGGTAATCTGCACCCAGCCTGAGCCACTTTTATTTTATTACACAGCTACACATATGTCTTATATAGCTTAAGTAAGTTTTGGTTTTAAAAACATCTCTAGGGAGAGGGCAAGCCCGTTATTTATTATTATTGTCCTTGTAATCCTGTCCTTGCTAGATTCCTTCTGAACTTGCAAACTCTCTAACCTGTCAGGTAAAACAAACCACAAATGAAGAAAGGTTAGAATGTAAAATCCCCAGGTCTGTGTTAAAGTGCTATTTTATCTACTACTAAAATTGTATGTTGCAAAGGTGAAGAGAACCATTAGAGAACAGGTGCCCTGAATGAGAAAAGATTTCAGACCCTGGACCTAGAAGCCTCTTTGTTGATTTATTTGAGAAAACTACAGTATTTAGTACTTGATTCAGAGCAAAAATGGAGTTTCTCCACTCTTCATCTTCAAGTAAAGACGAATGAGCTTTCCTAACAGACCTTGCCCTGCCAATAGGAATAAATGACTGTGATTTCTGAACGCTCTCAAGGAGACCTGGAGACTCAATATGCAAAATCTCTCATTCTATCATTGAAAGTGCAGCCTTGGATTATTACTGACAGCCAAGATGCAGTTAAAGTAAAGGTCATGCAGACTATTGACAATAATAAATTCTAAGATTTGCTATCTTTTTGCTGAGTCCTGCATTGGGCTATGCATCAAAGACCTGTATTAAAAAAAAAAAAAAAAAGTGGTTTGCCCTGAACCAATAAAAAAATGCAATGTACATTTTTCAAGCTTGCTTTTTGAAGGAGCTAGAATAGACCTCTTGTATTTCATATTCTTGTACTTCATATTCTTATCTTTTAAATTAACGCTCTGGGAGACCTGCCCACCTAACAGTGTGTTTTGTCCTCTGTGCTCACCTGTAATACATAACTGAGGTTGCTTAAAATCATGTCTTGACAGTGGGTGTAGCATGACAGCATGTTTGAATAAAGGCTGAGTGTAAACACTAGCAAGTTAATTCAGTTTTTGTTGTGTAGGCCTAAGGTAAAGAAAAGTCTTTAATATTACAGGTTAAGTAATTGCCTGTTTCTATGAATATGTAGGAAACAAATATGTATTGCTTCAAAACGCAGGGCACATGGTCATTTTTCCTTGCAACCTCTTCATGAAAAATGGGTCAAAAAAAAAAAAAAAGTACAGGAAGAACAAAGCCAGTAGCTAAGAAAAAGACTTGCTCAAGGCTTCAGTTATTGATGCCTAAATGCAGGGAAGAGCAACTCTCTGAAATTAAGTAAAACTTGATAAATGACTTATAATTTTAGCAATGAAGGTATTGTATGAAACTTTGCTTTTTATTTTTTAACTTTTGACATGGAAGCACCATTTAAGTCTCTTTCTTTGAATAGAATTAATGAATTTGGTTCTTATATAGAACAGATTGAGAACTCTGGATATTCATTGCAGTTCTGTGATTTATTCAGAGAGCAGATAGTCCATAGGGATCTACAGTATAACTTGTCATAGTTAGAACTATAGCCTAACCCTGATATGGGTAAAAATAATCTTTAGAATGAGAGAGAGCAGAAGAGTGAAGATCTTGACCCTTTGTGCTAAGGTTAACAAAACCTGTGCATATTAATTGCCAAATGTGGGCATTTTTGTTACAGGAGCATTTGCCCAGGGGAGAATGGACAAGCACCACCAAGTAACACAGTTTTCAGCTGATGGCAACAACTTACAACCACTGGTAACTCAGAGAGCTGAACTGGCAATTGACCAATGAAAGATGCCATTTTCTATTTTCAGTCCCATAGGTTATCCCCCGCACGTAGTTTGGGAACAGCAAGATTTGCATAACATGCATATCAGCTTTTAAAGTACTGCTGAAGTATCTGAATTTGCTTATGGATGTGTCACAAAAATTCTTGATGGTTGTATTTAATTGTAACTGGAATGGAGAAAGCAATAGAGAGAGAAGGAGTTTTTAAAATCTATTGCTCCTATATCAACTATTAAGTAAACAAACTCATAATTAAATTCTGCTTCAAGCACAGAGAAAGTAAGAATGCATAAGGGATTTTCTATCTCACACATACTTAACTTTCTTTATTACATTTGATTTTTGAGACCCCCCCAAATGCTTCAATTACACCAGCATTTGTTATTAAATAAGTGGAAAAAAAAGCACATAAAATTTCAAAATAATTTGTATTAAAAACATATAAAATTTTTATTAGGCTATCTATTATAACTATAAAATCATTATATAAGAAAGTTGTATTATTTTAATAGCCCATAGAAGAGAAATATGTATTTTTAATTGAATTCTGTTAAATTAAGCTTTTAAATTATCCAATTACCACTGAGTTCAATGGAAATCAGTTAGTACTGAGATAAGAGTGTAGTCTTTGTCTTGTAGATACTACAGATATATATATAGATACATAAAAACTATGGGATATTTTCAAGGTTTTAAACTATTCCACTGTTATTTCAGCTGCTGTACCTTCCTTACCTCATCAGGTATCTAGTGCCAGTGCTGTATTTTCAGTCACCTAAAGTAAATGGATTGTGCACAGTGAACATTTCACAAACTGGCATGGAAATACTGAATTTCTACTATCGGGTCTAATTTCTTCATCTGCATGATGCATTGACCTAGCATATGTTAAAATGAAAATGAAAACATAAACAACTTAGTTTTCAAGTCCTTTTAACTTCTAGACTAGCAACTGAGTGTGTTAATTTAAAAACAGCCTAGTTTTTAGTGGGTGGGAAGAGCTGCTCGAAACTTCGTGTCTGGCACAGAGCCAACCGCTGAAGGCTCTGAGGATGGGCGGGTTACTAGCCCAATTAAACAACTTGGTAATGCCTCTGGGATGACATATTTAAGAAAGGAAAAACAGCAGGAAGCTCTCTTTTCTTGATCCCCTCTGAGGGGTGGTGAGGGGGCCCCTGGGCCCCTTCCCAGAGAGGGCTGCCAGGCCCTTCCCGGTGCGGTGGCCAGGGCTGTGCTGCCAAGGGGCCATCCTGGCACCGTGAGCAGCCACACGGCCGGGACCACGAGGCTGGGACCAGCACCGGGAGCGCCCACATGGCCAGGGTGGCACAGCCACTGCCATCTCAGCATGGCTCGCAATGAACTTTACTTGCTTAGCCATTTTTAACCAGCCGTGCTGCGGACAGAAGGGCAGGGGTGGCAGCAAATTTTCCTTTTCAGTGCCCCGCATGAAGAGAGGCGCTGAGTGGAGCCGGTGGCTGCTGCGGCCCACGCGGTGCTGGCAGAGACCACGTGGCCAGCAGCGAGGGGCATGGCGAGCAATTCCCCAATACAGAGCCGAGAATAGGATCAACTTTTCAGCGTCGTAGAACTCCATAAAAACTTTTCAATTGATAGAACTTGAGGCAAAACAAAACTTATGGACACCAATTCTCTCCTGAGTCAGAGACAAGGGAAAAGTGAAGACGTGTGAGGAGAACCAACATGGCGACACCGAAGTCAGTGAAAAAAAGGAGAGAGGGGAGGTGCTTCAAGTGCCAGAGCTGAGATTCTCCTGTGAGCCGTGTAATACAACACACTGTTTCCCTGTAATTTATGAGGTGCATGGGGGGGTTACAAAGACCCATCCGCAGCCAGTGAAGACGAGTACGCACACTGGAGCATGTGGATGCTGAAAAGCTGTAATCTAGTGAAGAACTTGAACAGAGAGAGATGACCCTTGCTTTTAGAGATAGAGGAAGAGAGCCTTTGCTTCCAAACTAGAACAGCTCATCCTTAAAAGACTAAACCCCATGAACTAAAATGACCTACACTAGGAAGTTGTGGGAAGACTGCTTGACCCATGGGAGGGATTCACATTGCAGCAGGTTCTGGTGGGGATGTTGCTTGTCAAAGTTAAAACCACGCTAGAAAAGTTCGTGGAGAACTATCTCCCATGGGAAGGATCCCACGGCCCAGCAGAAGAAACTCTTTTCCTTAAGCATACTGAAGAAAGATTTTTAAGAAGTGAAATACTGACCAAAACAAATGTTTTGTTTCCTTGCCTGGTTCATGGAAAGAGGGAGGGACTAGGAAAGAAAAGTGATTTGAAGACTTACTTTGGTTCTCATTACTCTTTTTACTTTTAATTCTGTTAATAATAAATCTTTATACTGTTTAAGTTTAGAATCTGTTTTGCCTTAAAAATCTTTATACTGTTTAAGTTTAGAACCTGTTGTGCCTTTAAAGTTTTTTTTTCAATAATCCTTATCTCAACTCATGAAAATGAAGTTTTTAATTCCCCCTCCTCTGCTTAAATATAGCAGAGAAAAATAAGTAGATGGCTTTTTCGTGGTTGCCGGGCACTTCGCCAGCATCAAACCACGACAGTGAGTTATAGCCTGATATATATGCAAAAAAATCGTAATATTTGGCTTAAAAAGTTGGGTTTGGAAATTGCTAAAAAGCTATTATGCATTACTAAGTGGTCCAGAATTCAAATGTAAAACTTAAGGAAAGATGGCGTCTGCATTACTATGGACTGCAAAAGGAAGTATTCTGACAGTAGGGGCATGCCTGCCTCCAGCCTTTGTGTGAGTGCAGGAGCCACTGTGGGTGTGTGATCATATGCATTGCTATAAAATCTTCATTGCCAACAATCTGTGGTTTCAAATGCCAGTGCAAGTTAGGCCAGCATGGCAATAACATGTTTACTGTGCCTCATTGTGTTTGTTTATGCCACATTTTCTTTAGATTATCCTCTTCTGTCAATCTCTTGCTCGTATTGCCCTATCCAAATAAGAGGTTCCTATGGTAACAGAGATGATATTCTTCTGGACCAAATGTAGTGAGTTCTGCAAGTGCAGTAGGAAGCCTGTTTCTACATGTTGAACCAATACCTTGTCATTTGGATCCACAGGTGAATGAGTTTATTTTCCTTTTAACCAGGTCTTAAACAGGTTGAGTCTTAAGCAGCTGAACTGAGGTCCCGTGAACAAACTGTCTTAACCACCATATCAGATTATAAAAGGAAAAACCTAATTCCTCCCTAAAAGATCACAGAAATAAATTTCTGTTGTCAAACTCTCCAAGGTAACTGTGGTGAGTTCATATCCCCTCAGAGCTCTCCACTTGTGTTACTTGTCTTCAATAAATTATACAATTTGACTTATCATGTTACCATCTAGCTGTTAAATAAATGGTCATATGTGTGCCCAGAGGTAGGCCATTAGTGTTAAAAAAGTCTTTTTATGCTCCCCATTATTGCAATAGTACATCATGCCAACCTGAAGGATTGATTGCTGACTGTGCTGGTCCTTGTCTCCCCTCTGCTGCTGCTGCAGGATTTGGACGTGGCTCAGGGTGGTGAGGTTGCTACATGGCCCTGCAATGGCTATCTCAAACACATTATTGCTTTTTTCAGGCAATTAGGTTTAGGGAACAGTGTGCACTCAAAATGATGTGTGCTGGAACTGCATCTTGGAACTGTCTTTCGTCTTATTTAATAGATCTCTTTATTCTCAATGTACCAGGGAGGCCTGTCAGCTGACCTGTGCTTTGAACCTTACCAAGTAAGTTCACAAAGTTCTGATATATTGGAGGCTTTGAGTCTAAACATAATAGTTTTATTTCACTTCTGGGATTTGCCTTCAGCAGAGGGATTGAGGGGTGGGTGAGGAGAAGTTTTGGGGGGTGTGTGGGGGGGGTATTTTTCCTCCAATTTAATTTTTTTTACCTTTATGCCAATTACTCAATGCCCTAAAGTGCCCAGCATGAATCATGTGGGAACTGATGAAACTGGGACTGTGTGTGTGATACTCTCATTGATTCTCTGTGAATTCAAAGTGAATCACAGTAACATTTGGGGGTTTGCTTTTGGTTTTGGTTTTTTGGTTTTTAGGGTTTTTGGGGGGAGAGAGTGTTTGGGTTTTTTGTTTTTCTTGTTTTGGTTTTTTTGAAGTTTACTACAATGACTCTGCTTTTAGGTAGGTTATATTGTTTTCGTACCATTAAGGATAAATTGCTGCTGTTTCTTCCCATGTCAGTCTACCACAACTATGTGACAACACATGATAGAAACTCACCTGCAGTACTTGCTACGTCCTCAGTATTGTGTGGCTCTTCTAAGCATCAGTATAAGTAAGTCTTGCTTCCTCGTGTTTCTTACAGGCACTCCAGGCACCTCCCTTCTGGAATACTGTGCCTGTTCTTGTTAAGAAGGGTCTTAGATTTGTTTAGCTAGGAATTCAGAAGCATTAGTGTTAATTTGCAGTCCATGATCAAACATACCGAGTGTGACATTTTCAATAATGTAGCTTTTTGTGTTTGTTTGGTTTTTCAGAGTAGTTCTGCTGTGGCAAGAAAGCTGCCAGTTTTTTCCTGCCAGAGGTTCCAATCTCTCTTTACCTTCAGTTTGCTGTATGAAGTCTTTGTTTTATTTGTGAATGCTCTCCTGGTATCCAGAGGGGCAGCCTTGGCAAGCAGATCAGGATTTTCTCAGAGTTAGGTATCTAGTGATGCATCAACCTCTCCAAGTCACCACAGTGCTTAACTCTCTATGTGTAAACTTATGTTGACACACGTAAAAAGGTGCAGAAAAACAGAGTGCAAGTCCAGGGGCTTGTGATACCTTTGGAGGAGCTTAAGACCTGTGCAGACTTTTCTAATGTACTGCTCAGGAATCCAGTATCATGCTTGTTATGTGCACCCTGGGAAAAGGCAAACAGATGTCCACTTGCGTAAACTAGAATCTAACAGCGAGTTGTGCCCTACACGAAGTTGCCAGGTTTGCCTGTTGGGTTTTCCTGTTGTGGTCTGACAGTTAAAAACAGTCTTGTAATTGGGCTCGATGATGTGTCATGATTTTAATTACATTTAAAATATGGTATACTAACAGAGTCAAGTGCCACTTGTGTGACGGTGAGTGTTGAAGAGAATACATCCACCTGCAGTGCGCTGGGTTTCTGCCAGCGGCTCTTCCTAACACTCAGACACAGAATCAAGATGCTAATGGAGATAGTATCAGTAGCAGGATGTGATGATCTTTTATCTCACCAGATATTGAAACAAAAGGCATCCAAGGAATTCTGGGTCAGTTGTCATTGAAGATCACTGAATACAGCAACTTACATTACCCCTTTTTCAGTTCCATTTTCAGTGTTCTGAATGTTGAGCAGCATGTAGCTGGGACCTGATTTCTCCTGGAAGAATACAGGCTGGTCTGAGCCAGAGGGCTAGTCAATAAATAAAAATGTATAGTAAAACCAGTCCTGAATCTGTTTTGAGATCCCTCCTTGCTTTAAAGAATGACACAAGTAAGCTAGCTGGTATGTTTTAGTGTCTGTATACAGGGAACTGCCTATGATATTGCCAGCTTCATAGGTTTCATAGGTCTAAAGACTTATCTGTAAGGTATGTCAGCGAGATTTGCATCTTGCAAAAAATTAATCCCCAGATTTTTACAGCTGTATATTGTCATGGAATGAGCTTTCTCCTTTGAAAGTTTTACACCCCTTTCTGACATTCGTCCTGTTCAAAAACATCATGCTGTTTTCTCCTTGGACAACTAAGTTTTGAATTATCCTTTGCTACTTTGGGGTTGTAAGATTCTGTAGGCTATTTCATATTTCCAGTGTTGTGTTTCATGCAAATGTAGCAACTTGTCTGAGAGACGTGGATGTATTTTCTGCCCCTTTGTTTGTGCCCCTTTGACAAGTAAAGGGAACACGAATGCTAGTATTTGAAACAAACTAAGGGGAAAACCAAAACTCACTTCTACAAAAGAGTTAGGTTTACAGTTGGATAGTATTAATGAAGCTGTATTTCTGTTTAAATTCAGCTATAATATATTTTTCCAAGATAAAGTGTGGAAAAGAACAGAGGATACACAGAGGTCTGCTCAGAACACTGTACACTGAACAAACAACAATAATCCTGAGTGTGAAGAGTTAGAAACTGCTTCTGTTTTCAACCACTTTTTTGTTCTATACTACAGGTTGCAATATATATATGTATTAAAATGTACAATAATTTCTTTCTCCTTTAATGTGCATGTGATCTTATAAAATATCCTTATCAGTATATAATGTCCTTATATGTGCTATAAGACTTCCTAGAAGTGGAATATGTGGAGATAGTTATGTTCTCAGCATAGTCGGGTAACTTTTCTGTACACACAACTGACTTGAAATGATCCAGCCAGTTGTTATTAGTTAATACTTCAGTAACTTAAATGTAGGAGAACATCAGCACTTAATTCAGCTTGGTTTCTGTAGAATACTGTGGAAGAAAGTAATTATGGTCTGTTTTTATTCTAGTCAGCTGCTGAAAATGCATACCTATATTCCATTTTTAAATGCAACACTTCATACACTTCCCCAAGCAGGTGATATGAACAAAGCCAACGATTTGGGATTTGCATATATCAAAAGCAAACAAGCTTTTTGAAGGGTGTGACAAAATGCTATCAAAGAAATAGTATATGGCTGGGAGATAAACTGCTTTTAATCCTCACGGTGGAGATTATTTGTGGACTTATTTTACAAAGAAAGTGGAGAAGCAGCAAAGTAACTGTTGTATATCCTAACATTCAAACAGCAATTTGCAGGGTGGTGCTGACTGGCTCATGAAAACAGGTTTTCTGTTGGATTCAGCTGCTGGATCTATTTAGTCCTGAAGTCATTTTGCCCTGATTCTTCACTTTTCATGCATGGGAAGATTTTAACACAGGAATCAATTAAACTATTTGTGTAAGGAAGAGGTGCAGATTCAGGCACAGGACTACTTAGATCAAAATATGCTGATGTTGTACTCAGTAATTCTTTAGACTTTGATGGGGAACGGTTCTTCTGAAGAAGTTTTGCATTCCGTTGTTGGGGTCTTGGTGCATTCTTCCAGGCATGATATTCATAGGTGAGATTTTCACCTGCTCTGAGGGATATAGCCAACTGCTAAGCAGTGAGTAGTTGTTATGTAGAAATTGCCTTATCCTCAGCCAGCAATGCAGTGTTTGTGAGGCCAAGAGAGGCATCAGGCAAAAGATGACTTTCAAAGCTAGCAAAGGGGAGATCTTGGCCACAAATTGCGGGTTTGGCTTTGAGTAATAGGCTTTTTCAGAACTGCTTATGCATGTTATAAAATAGCTGCTGGATAATTCAGAAATACTCCTGAAATCAGGTCCCAGTACAGTGGACTGCTTTTACAGTCTAGTAACTGCACTGGGGGGAGAAATTCACCCTGGCACAACCTGGAAACAACTGCATGTTGTGCACTTCCAGGGTCAGGAGTTGGCACACTCCTCCACTCAGCTCTCCATCCAGGCACATATCCCAGGTTACCTCCCAGATCCATACCAAGGAAAGAGCTGGGCAGAAGGAAAGGAGATCTGGGCTGACAGGCTGGTGGGAGCTGCAGTGAGCTGCGGCCACCGCCTGGCTGTGGGCTGGCTAGGGTCAGACCTGCAGCCTTGCTGTGGGAATTACAGAGCTTGGAGGTAACCAAAGATATATTCAGGCTTTGGAATTAGCTTTGCCTAAACCACTAAACCATTGGCATTTGTGCTGAGGCACTGCAGAAATGGTTAAAAAGGAGAGATGTCTTTGGGTATTTAGTCATTTAAAGGAGCTGCTTAGTCTGTTCGCCTCTCAGATGGGTGCAGTTCAACCAGTCTTGTTCTTTAGGTGATGTATTGTTTTGTGGACTGCTAATGTTTGTACATTTTTGAAAAATACTATTCCAGGATGAAAATGCTCACATAAACATACATGTAAAAAGGAATATCTTTTTTGAAAGAGAATAGGCTCCAGAAATGAAGAGTCAAGACATCAATCCTTTTTTAATAAAGGATAATTAATTCCCCTTATAGAATTTGGCTTCTAACTGATTATAAATGCATTTTACTCTAAAGACTAATTTACCAACTGGGTCAGTGGGTACAATACCATCCTCATCAGTTATATGATGGATAGAGGCACCTGACAGTACCTTTGCTCTTTGAAAGGTTTCCAACAGATTCCTTTGTCATTTTGAGACTGTGTTCGATCCTCTGCTTTCAAAAACAATCAAACATGTAATGACTGTAGCTGCTAATGCTGTATATTTATCAAGAACAAAAAAAACCCCACTCTATGCTGAAGCATAATGCTTTCATTTATTGTTATTCAGAAGGGTACTAGTATTTCCTCGTAATAATTTATTAAAGTTAGTTTAAGGAAGAAGGACCTATGTGCAGGAAATCTGGGGTGAGCAGAGTATCCCATTGCTCTTTTTGGAATGTGGGTGAGAATAGTATGTTTCTTTGCTTCCTCAGCTGTTTTGAAGGCAAAGTATTATAGTGTGCAATTTCAGAAAGGATACTAAACTGAATATCTTTTGGGGGTAATAAAGAAAAATTTTTAGAGCTTTAATTATTTACGAAAGCTAATGCCTGAGCAGTGTGGCTCTGGCTGTGGTTGAGCCAGGTATAAACAGACATTTCACTAGCTTTCTACATGCACTTGTCAGTGTAGGTTAATCCAGGCCTGACACAACCCTCAGATTCACTCTAGGGCCTCTCAGCACAGACTACCCTTGTTATGAATGGTGTCAGGCAGTGTGATGGTTTTGTGTTCGTGATGTAACACCACCACTGCAGGTAGCAGAAGCTGCCACTTATTTTATTCTAGCTTGGGAACCTGAAGCACATAAAAAAAAACCAAACCCAAAAAAGAACCTCAACAAACCCGCAAAGAAACAACATAAAAACAGAAAGATAAGCTTTTCTTCTTTTCTTAAAAAAAATTTATGGGTGTATCAGCCATCATTCATAAGTGAAAGCTTAAACTGTCCAGCTTCACAGACTTTATCAGTTATAAACTAGTTTTTGCCAGGTAAGTCCCCACAAGTTAATTATGTCTTGCTGAAGTAAGCCATTAAATGATGTAACAATGTACTGTGTTGAAATTACCAAGGTACATTTCAGAAAAGCTTAAGACTTCTTCTTTCTTAAAGGTACTGATTTGTTCTATGATTTTATGTTTTGGGTGATTGCAACTGTATAATATTTATACAAATAACTACATAACTGTTGTGGTTTAGGAATGGTATTCTCCAATTTATACTCGCACCAAAGCACTCCAAACCAGGTCCTGCTTATTCACTGTCCCATCCCCTTTCCCCCTCCCCTGCAGGGGGCTGGAGAGGACAATTGTAGGCACAAAAGGCAAAGATTATGGCTTGAAATAAGAACAGTTTACTGGAAACAGCAATAGAGTAAGCAAATGAACAATAACAGCTACAATTTTGACAACAGAAGGAGCTGATGTTAACCGACTGCTCCTTTCACCATGCTCAACCACCCCTTCCCCTGTCCCCAGAAAATGACCTGGGCTTGTATAAAATACCCTCTGTGCCTAAGCATGTTTCTCCTGGCTACTGCAAAAATTAACCCTGTTATGGCCAGAACCATGACATTACCCACCCCTTATTCTATACTATTTCCTTCATGCCCAAATCCTACACCTTCCAGCTATATTTATATATACAGATATACACAAGCACAGGTAACATTTCCACGGTCAATGTCTGTCCCTCCAAGATGTCTCTTGAGTTCATTCAGTCCATGATAGGGCTCTATCCATCCCCTATAGTGGGATGGATAGAACCTCCTTCCAGGGCAGCAGGGATGGTGTGGTGTCAGCTGATTGCTGCATCAGGAGCTTAGGACTGGTTTATCTGGATCAGTCCATACACCTTGTCCATGGTAGCTATGGCAGGCAGCGGCAGTGTCATTCAGCATCCTTTGTATCCCTGGCTCCAGAATCCCAGGTGTTGCCCTTGAGTCTCTTTGGGTACTATTTGCCAGAGACCCCAGGGAGTAAGGACCAGGAAGGACAATTCTCTCTGACTGCAGTGTAAAAGCACATTTTTTCACATCTTGTCTGGTCCTGAATGGTCCAAGGGCTACTGCATGAAAAATCTCCTCTTTGATTTGTTCAGAAGTGTAGCAGGGCATCTCATTCCCCGCAAGAGCTTATCTGTTGTTTGTTAACTGGTCAGGTAACCCAAACAGGACAAGCTGCCTTGTAGTGGGTCATTTTGGTGCCACGGGGTTAACACTGGTCTGGCATCTCCCAACTGCCAGTAAACATCTTACTGCCGAAGTGAGATCTGGTGGGATAAGCCAGTTTTTTGTCCAACATCCACTCATTTTACAAACTATAAAAGCCACACCAAACTTTCACAAAGCAGAAGTCTTCTGTACATTTTTCTGGAAATGTGTGGAATTTCTCCCGTGAGCAGGGATGCCCGTTTTGCAGTTACTCCCCAGGGGTTAAGTGAAGGAATCTGAGCACATTATTGTCATTTTGGTGATAAGTTACATTTGACTCCTAATCAATACTATTTCTTTTGCTAACTTTAATGTGGGTATCTTGATATAGTGCACTGGTTTGTGTTTTGCTATAATCTACTAGTAGTGCTTTTGGTGCAAAGATTATGCGGTAGTAACATCCTCGAGTTGATATACTTGACGGAACAAATTTTAAAGTACACGCTCTTCTGGAAAGTGGAGGGGTTCTGCTACATTACTGGAATACAGTTTTTCCATTTGAAAATTACTTTTAAGTTTCTGCCCTTAATCCATGTGATATAAGTTAAATTGCTCTTACCAGTGATGCAGTGTATAATTTCAACTGTCTAATAATTTTTCACCTAGACTTTTTGCGTGCCACTTTTTATAGAGGAATTCAGACAAAAGAGCATGAGGATTATGTAATGTTTATACTTAACTTGAGAAGCTTTTTCAGTTCATAACCATGGATCTGGGACTCAAGTGGGAAAAATCATGGCCACTGGTATTCCCACTGCTACTGGTTTATCTTCTAATTTTATTTTTTAATTGATGGAAGGAACTTGCTCGAAATATCTGTATCTGTCTTTTGACTGATTTGTCCTACTTGAGTAAACAGAGTTTTTACATCAGCTGAGATTTCTAGAATGCAACTGGTTTCCCAGGATCCATGGAAAACATTACACCTACACCATGCCATGAGCCATCTTTATTTGGGATATTAGTTCTGTGGTTAAATGAACCTTGAAATACAGTCTTTTTTCTCTCGTCTTGAGGCCACAAAGAGAACACAGGGAGATTAATCAAGATGTGTCTACAGATTAGAGTCTGAACCTAGGCCTAGACTTCACCTCCAACACCATCCAAGCTTCTCTCATATTGGTGCAATGCTTTGACTTTCAGGATCTGTGCATTGTCTTTCTATGACTCTAGTTGGAGGCTGTTAAACAAAATCTTTGTTGTTGGGTTAGAAAAAAAGTCATAGAGTACAAAATATCAATTAGGTTACAAAATACTATTGTAGCTTAGGATGATTAGTAATAGCAATATATGTCAAGTGGTAACATGGACCTTTGTTTTCTTTTTTGCATCTGAACTTGCACATCAGCTACAGAACATAGCACTTTCTGAAAATATGTTCCATGTCTTCTAGAAGATGAAAAACAAGGACATCACATTCAATGAGCTGGGCAAATGGATTCTCTTAAATAACTTGTTAAGGGAAGAATTACACTTTATTTGTAAGTTTACTTGTAAATTAATGAATGGCCTCGGCACTTTTATTTTTTTTTTTACCATAGAAGAATGATGCTACAGAGGTGGACTACTTTCAATTACACTAAGACAAAATGGGGCAAAAAATATTACAGGACAAAACTGCGTTGTTGAGGAACTCACGGAAAAAACCCTTAATTTTCTGTAGGAGTACAGCCAGGAAAAACATATCAAATGTCCAAAGGGTGCCCCAGAATACCATTCTGTTCAGATCAATATAGGTTGTTATACCTCCTGAGCTCTTCAAATTAAACTCTGTGCTTTGTCATTTACAGTGTGGTGTTGTGTAGTATAATTTAAAATGAGAAGAGTTTATGTATTTGTCATTCAAACCTACCTACAAAAAAATATGCTTGTTTCAGTCTCTCAAGGCTTCCTTTAAGAAGTTCAGGACTTGCTTAAAATTCTAATATGAATTTTATAAACTGAGTTTGCGTGTGCATATGTATGTACAAATACCTGGAAAACTGTGGAACAATCCTATAATCTAAACTGACCTTTAACTGCTTTGCCTAGTGCCCTGAAGCACTAGTCCTGCTCATTATTGCTGTTTGACATTTACAAAATAGCCTGAGAACTGAACAGGTAAATGACAATTAGATGACTGATGATATAAAATCAAATTTTGTGATTCATTATGAAAAGTGAACTTCAATTCCAAGGATGTTTTTTTAAGAAAACAACCATCAGACTTTTACAAGATAAAATTGTCACTTATGTATCTGACAAAACTGGAGACTTCTGATTTTAGTAGTATATCAAGAAAGATGTCTGGATAATCCAAGAAATGGAAAAAATTTAACTGTTAAATTTTATTTCTGATAACTGCAGCTTGACTATGGATACAATTTTAATTATCTTATTAAATGTAGTTAAATGGTTGTGACTTAAAAACATCTACCAGTGTGTGTGTGTGTGTATGCAGAAGTCCACATGCATGCGTGCATAGGAGTTCCCTGCAATGCTCCAAACCCCTCTGTATAAAATGTTACACATTGTTCCACTGCTTGTAAATGCCTGCAAGTACAATGGTTATGTTGGAGCACGAGATCATACATGCTCCCTTCACAGATGACATAAATAACCTGCATGCACATACACATGCTATGCTGCTAAAAGCACATTCCTGAGGCTGCAGAGTCAACAGCCTCAGATTTATGAGGAGTGAAAATGGAGGCTGCCTGCACAGCCCTAACCTATTCCATATGTGTATGTGGTATGATACACTTTTATGGGAATACAAGCCACTGCTATCTTTTGTCTAAGCAATCCCCTGTGATGAGAAAGGATTTTATATTCTTTAGTGAAGAAATAATTAATATTTTCCTTTGTTATTTTTTTTCCAGGAGAGTGCTTCACCTGCACCCTGATACTTACTTATTGATCACATCTTATTCTTAAGAATTTTTAATTTACTTACTGACATTTTTGGCCAGCTTCAGTATAGTTTCAGAGTTCTTTACATGCAATAATTAATGTGGTGTCCCAATTTAGCGTTATTTTTTACCACAGTGCTTTTGCAATTCAGACAATAGAATCAGGAAATGAAATAGAAACAAAGCTGGGGATACACAGCTAATGCACGTTTATCGGAAATTAATCTCTAATGGGTTGTCAGGGCACGTCCGCAATAGCTGTAGTATTAGACTGTGTTTTCCATCTTTTTAGTCCATATGATTTTTCTTTTAGTGAATTTCAGTGGTACTTTGTAAGGATATGACGTAGTCCTGCTGTGATAGCCATCTCTTTGAGAAGTGCAAAGTGACCATGAGAAACAAAAGAGGAATCCTAGAGTCCAGGTCTCATTTTTGGAAGACATTTCTCATTTACTTTTGCTGTCACCTGACAGCATTATGGAAGAATATGGGTCATGTTGTCTTTGCTGTATCAAACACTTATACTCACAGCTATAACTGAGGATAAAGAGAGACCTTTTGGATTGCCTCCCTAACCATGTGGAAACAGTAGAGTCTGTCATAACACATTATGATGATATAATTTGAGCAGGGTACCTACAAAAGGCTGAAATGCTTGGGGGAGACCTTATCACTCTTTACAGCTCCCTGAAAGGGCGTTGTAACCAGGTGAAGGTTGGTCTCTTCTCCCAGACAGTCAGCAACAGGACAAGAGGACGCAGTCTTAAGCTTCCCCGGGAGTGGTTTATGTTGGATCTTATGTTATGTTTATGGAGGAATTTCTTCATAGAAATGTAACTGGGCTTTGGAATGGGCTGCCCAGAGAGGTGGTGGAATCACCATCCCTGGAATGTTTAAAAAAAGACTGGATGTGGCACTCAGTGACATGGTCCAGTTGAACAAGGTGTGTTAGGTGGTGTTAAGTTGGACTCTGATCTCAAAGATCTTTTTCAGCCTAGCTGATTCTCTGATTCTGTGATTCTGTATTTGCTTACAGACCAATTGGCTAAGATTATCCTGTGGCTTGTGATATAGCTAAAAAATATAGAAATTATCTCTAATTACTACTAGAAATGCACACACATAAAAGCAGGGCCAAAAGGTCTCCATTTGCCCATACTTTCTAATTTTTGTATCTGGCGTCAACTGTTACCTGCATATTAATTACATACTTTTAACATTGTGTATAAAAAATTATTCTTTGACATTTTCAAGATGACACTTCTCATTATGTTCGTAAAAATTCAGAGAATGAGGTTGTGCTGGTTTTGGCTGGGAGATAGTTAATTTTCTTGAGAGTGGCTGCTGTGGGGCTGTGTTTTGGATTTGTGCTGAGCACAGAGTTGATAATAAAGGGATGTTTTTGTTATTGCCGAGCTGCACTTGAACAAGAATCAAGCCTTTTCACCTCACTCCAGCACTGAGAATTCTGGGGTGCACAAGACACTGGGAAGTGGAAGCAGATGGGGCAGCTGACCCAGGGGATATTCAAGACCATACAGAGTCATTCAGCATTTAAAACAAGGGGGAAGATTGGCTGGGGGGCCACTGCTCAGGAACTAACTGGGCATCAGGTTGTTAGTGGTGAGCAATTCTCTATTTGCATGGTTTGTTTTATTTTCCTTTTCATTACATTTTGTTATTATTACTATTTTATTTCAATTATTAATATACTGTTATCTTAAACCATGAATTTTCTCACTTCTCACTCTTCCAAATCTCTTCTCTACTCCCCCACCTTCCTCCCCCTCCAATCCTTTTGTGGGTGGGGGAGTGATCAAGTGGCTCTGTGGGGCTTAGTTGCTGGCTGGGGTTAAAACATGATAGTACTTTTTGGCACTCTGGTTCGAAGGGTTTGAGATAATAGATTTAGCAGAGCGTATTAGAAGGGATTTTTGTCTGTTAATAATTTCAGGTCACGATATTGATTCATCTGTTCTCAATATTTATTTGGTCTGCATTGTGCTTGGGTATTTTGCTGTACACGTTAAAGACTGCTGCTGGCTTTTGCAGTTTGTTGTGCTGTGTAGTCGTTAGTGATGTTTTGCCTGAGAAATTTGTTTTTAAAATACTGACCTCAAGCTTAATGTGGTATTTGAGTTCTGCTGAATCCATTAGTGTACTTCCAGTACTGTCTCACGGAAACAATTAACAAATACTTTTTCCTCTGAGAAGCTTTTGTGGAAGAAATACAGAATGACATCTTTGCTACCTTCTCTGATGTTCTCTCCCTTATTATAATAACTTCTCAGTATCTTGAAGATTCTTGGGTAGTTAAAATACTAATTTTGATATTTCTTAGACAAAATCCAAGCAATATTCCTAACATTAGCAAGTGATTTAGGAATATGACCCAGACCACACAAGAGTATGGCCCATATGACGTGTAGGCAAATATGGACAGGTATCTAAAGAATATCTCACCTCCAAAGGTCTGGAACTTCATTTCCAAACAACGACAAGATTCTGATTAAATGATAAGATGCTTGAAAATAAAAAATAATCTGTGGCTAGTCCAAAGAGGCACAATTTACCACACTGTGCAGGACCCTGGCCAGCATCCACCAAACACTGCTCAGTGTTATGCAGTCATAAAATACACACACCACAGACCATATGGTCTTACCCAGGTCTTCACTGACATGAGCTCCAATGTATTTCTGAGTTAGAGCTGTGCAATAATACTCAACATGGTTTGTGTTAAAACATAGCTGACTTGTAAGTATAAAACCGTCTACCAACAGACTGGAGTTTGAAAACCTGTGCAGACATTTGTCTTTTCTCCTGTGTGGTCACAAAGAAGAGGCTGTTTGCTGGTGTCACGGAGGTTCTGTGGAAGAAACTTAACTCCCAAAGTAACTCTTTGCAGGTGTAAACCATGAAGCTAAACTGCATCTTCAACTGCGGGCAAGGTCTTGTGCAGAGAAGACAGAAGGCTTCTAGAGAGAATGGAAGGCTTGTAATTCCTTTGAGGTCTAAAGCCTCTTTCATGTAAATTTTCAGGTGTACCTCAGTTAGACCATCAATCTACCCAAGATAGTACCACTCAAGTTCACTAAAGTTGGTAAGAACTGGACAGAATTTGGAAAAATAAGCTGTAAAAAATATTTGGAGGGCTAAAATGCGCTTCTCAAAGATTTTTTTATGAGAATATGTATGCTATTTGGTGGTATCTTTTCTCTAAAGATGCAGTAAGATAAAATGAGAGAAACTTGAAGCCTGAAAAACTGTTTGGTTTTGTTACTCAAGTGGTACAATTCTGATAGATAAAAAATATCCTTGGAACATCTTACAGAATAATGCAATGCATTCTGGGCCTCTCTCATACTTAGATAAAGGATAGGGAGCTACTTATTTGGGTCTCCTTAGCTCTTGAGGGTTGACACAACTGAAATTCTGTAGGGAGAAATGCTGCTGCACTCCTTAAGCATACTCTGTTAAGGAATTCTAAAGAAAAAAATGGGCTTCTGGTGCACTGACTTTTGCATTCCTGCAGCAGCCAACGTGTATCAAACTGACATGCGACTTCCTCGCAGAAAAGATTATGGCCAGGTATATCTACTGTATCTAAATTTTAATGCTGCTATTTATACTTTGATTGTAAATTTGTGCTTCTGAACATGGATGTCTATAACATCATCAGTCTGTCTATGGGAAAACTAGCAACCTCCCTCTGCTGACAGCACTTGTGTTTCCATAATGCCAACATGTAGAAAACACATTCTCTGAAGCAGGTGTTGAACTTAGTTCTGCTTCATGTTTGGAATGTGTGTGTATTTGTTTTCTTCTTTCTATATGCTATATAGAAATATGCCACTAACAAGACATTTACTGTGCATTCCACCTACTGTCACTTTGTTAGTTGCTTTGTTAGTTCCATTACTGCCATGATTAATTACAAATCAAGTCTTCTGAATGTGTATTAAGCATTATTAGGACGAAGCATACCTTTGTTTTCAGTTTACAATACTCCTTGCTTCATCTGTTTGGGCTCACCCCAGACATAACAAACTATTATGGATGAGCAATTACATACAGTACCTGTTTTCTGGTTACTTATAAAAGTATCTGTCAGATGACTAATTGTCTATAAACAACATATTTATCAGGGGGAGCTTCAGTGGCAGCCCAGAGAAGAAAAATATAGCCAGCCCCTTAATTTTCTCTTTTCTTGATGAAAAATTCTTGTACTCACTTTAGTATCAGTTCTCACTAAGAACAAGAGGAGTTTAACAATTTAGGGATTATCTATTTTCAGTTTCTTTGGATCAGAAGAGGTGTATCACTGTCAAACTGGTGAATAAATCTGAGGCAAAATCCTGAACTAGGGAAGTCTCATTCTTCTCAGAGGTGATGAAATAGCCTTTCTGGGAATTGGAGGTAGAGGGGCAACAAGGGTGTTGACTCATCTTTAATAATGGCACAGTATATCTTGTCATTGTGGTATATCACTGTATGCTGATTGTTATCAGTTTCATTGGGTACTAAAAGATTTTTCTTAGGTTCTTTCTTGAACTTAGCTGAAGGTGCAGGAGACCTGTCACCCTTAGAGATATGGTGGTGGTTGTTTCACACAATTTCCTGTTGCTTGTTATACGAACCATCTCCAGAGCTTCTAACAAAGGAACGCCTGTTGGAGAAGTGTTGGTGGTAAAAGTGCCGCAAGCTTCCCAAATGCATCTCCGCAAGAAGCCGCTTTGGTAGGGCTGCAGCACACACAGTCAGCGAGGGCAATGTGTTTTCCCCGAGTATCCACGTAGGATCCAGCACTCCTGGAGTGGCTGAGCCCCATCAAGGAAGAATGGAGGAGGCCATGGAAGCACTCACACAAGCCCCCTCTGCCACCGGGGCAGTGGACACACATGCACACACGCAAGCTGACGATAAAAGAGTCCAGGAAGGGTCACCGTATGGGGTTCCATAGGAGGGTTTATTGCACCCACATCATGACGGATTCCAGCGACGAAGACAAGGAACAATGGAGGGTCCAGGCTTTTATACGGGGGCAGAGAGATCACCAGGGCCAATGGTCTGAGGGCACAGGGGTGCTACAAGGGCAGGACTAGAGTAAGGGAACCAATAGGGACACCATGAGAGAGGGACTAGTGAATGAGGGCCACTGGGAGAGCAGGGAAAGGAGAACATTCTAGGGTACAGCCATGTAAGGGATAAAGGGGCAGGGAGGTCAGTGGATCAGTCAGGGGAACAGAACTGGGGTACATTAGCATAAAGGTACAAGGCATCCTGGGAGAAGCCTTTCCTTGTCGCCCTAACCTGGGGAGGATTTCTACCCTTAGGGATGGTCCCTCTAATGGACTCTTCCTGTGTCTTGTCCTATGGACTTCACAACAACAGGCCCACTGGCCCCCACGTTGTGGAGATTACTGAAGCAAGAGCTGAGAGGAGGAGGCAGAAGTGTGTCTGCGGGCAAAGGAATGGGAAAGTGCTCTGTAAGTTCATTACTTGGCTTTCTTTTGGGTGATGGAATAGTAGAAGCAAGCTGTAGGAGAAGAAAAGAAGAAAACGGGGAGAAAGGTGATGATTAGAGCAACAAAAGGAGAAAAGCAAGGTAGCAGTATGAACTAGTTTCAGTCATTCCATGTCCAAATAACATTATTTTGACTGTTTTGTTGCTGTTGTTAGGGACAAATCTATTGCATTGAAGTATTTCTTAAATATGCCTACACACATATGTAGCAATTTGCAATTGTCTTGAAAATCCAGCCTACCTGTGAGGCGTGATACTGCATACAAACACAAATAATTGAATATGCGTTCTTTGGTAAGGCACCTTGAACGGAAAATGAATCTTCATGAGCTACTACTCAAACCTGTGTTTTCTCTTTGCATATACAACTACAGTATCAATCCTGATGATTTTAAAACAAGGGTAGGGAGCAAGAAAACAAACTAGAGGACGATATCCTAAGATCAAGACTTTTTCCTTACCATTAAAGTGTAATAAATTCCTATGGGTGAGTTGTCCTTTTCTGCTGTACTTATATAAATTTATTTACTCGAGTGTTACTGGTTTTCACAATGGTGTTCTTGCTGCCTTTTAGAGTAGCTTCCTCATTCACCTTCCTTATCCCAGAGTGAGAAAAAGAATTTAGAAAGCTAACTCGCCACTGCTAAGGTTCATTTAGCAAACTTTGTATCTTTATTATAGTTTGCCTTCTGGCTGTCTCCCTGTCTGGCATGCAGCACTGTATCATTCAGTTTCTCAGAGAAGTATAATTGGCATATTGAAAACAGCAGCAGAAAACAGCTTAAGGTCTGAATTAAGGCTTCAAGTTTTACAAACAACAGTTGAACATTTTTTAATGGGTTTTTCAAAGACATATCTAGAAGATAGGAACAGTTGTGTATCCTAGACAAAATCAGTAGGAGAGCCATAAGATTTTTTTCCCTGTCTCATGTAATGTGTGTTTGTATGATTTTAGTACTGCCTTTACAGTTTGAGAGTCTTCTTTATGTTGCCTGGTTGAACAATATGAGCTACAAATTAGATGACAATTATTCCAGTCTTTATAGCTAGGCAAATGCTGAAGAATGTATGTAAACTGTTATCCATCCACAGCAGCTGATGTACATCTTCTAATGCAGAGAAATATAATTATGCTTAATACACAGTTCATGTAGCCAGTGAAATGAAAGTAAATTTCTAAAGGAGCTACTTGAAGCTGCAAGTCAATTATCAGCATATTCTTCATTCTTTCTAGTTTACTTGAAGTATTTGTTAAAAAAAAAAAGCAAAATATTTTTAACCGGGGTGCTCCTGTCAAGGAAACCAAGCAGCTGAAAACGCTGACAGCAAGGTAACTTTCAAATTGTCTGATAATTTACTGTATTAAGTGCAGATAAGAAGCCTGGTGTTGATTAGGTACTTCTGATGTTAGCAGGGTTTCTGATCCTAATAATACAGCTTTTTAATAATTTGAAAGCTGAGAACAGTTTATCATTTTAATACTGTGACTGAGAAACTATACTTGGGTGCTTTGTGGATACTGGACCTCTATTATTTTATACATATGATCTGATACAGATTCAGAAGAAAAGATCTTCTCTTAAGCAGAACTGCTGGAAATTTTAAAATATCCATACTGATTCTACCTTTTACTGCCATTGTTTCTTTTCCCAATATTAACCTCCCCTTCAGTCTCCATCTCCTCTCTTCCAGCAACTGTTGATACTGCAAACAGTGAATCAGCTGTGTGAAAGGCAGGCTTAGTGGAACATCTTGGCCAATCTTCATTCCAAAACGCATAATTATTTGCAAACTAGTCTCAACAATGTCAAGTTAAGCCTAAACCACAGCCTTTCAACAACCTTTTCCTACCCTGCTTATCAGTTTTTAGACATATTGGTTTGGCCCAAATGTTTAACTTAAAATATGCCACCTGCAGCTAAGCCTTCTACATCTTCTTTTGTTGTTTTTAGCTAATGAGAATAATTGATCTTTTTCTTCTGTATATCATCCTCTTATGTGTTAGTAGACATTTACATCTAGATATGGACTTTCCTTTTCTAAAATAAATAGACCTTGTTATCTTAATCTTTCTTCAGATATCCTGGGTGCTTTTTTTCTCTACCACATGCTTGAGATTTTTTGCTTCTCTTTTCTAAATTTCCTTCAATTTATTTATTTTGAAATGTGTCAGTATACTGCTTTAAAGAAGATTGAGTTACTGTAGGAAAAAAATGGGCTAGAATTCCTTTTATAGTTTTCTGTTCTGAGTAGTGTGATCTTCACTTTGGGGTTTTTTTTGATGGGGTTTTTTTTGGTTGGTTGGTTGGTTGCTTGCTTTTTTAAAACCAACAGAAAGAAAGTCTTTATTCTAATAACACTTCTAGCACTCACTTGGCATCGTTTGGGGTGCTGGTCAGACTATAAATTCACTTATTACACCTTTGTTCTCCTTTCTGCCTTCATTTTGGGCGGTAAATGGCTCAGATGCCTAGTGTCCCAGCATCACTTTTTTGGAGAGTCTGTCCATTGAAATGGGTCACAATTCAGAAAAAAAATCACCTCTAGTCCGTGTCTATTCGTAGATGTATTGCATTTCAGGGGAATGAGGAAGGTACGGACACATGTGGGTTGCCCAAAACACACAGGTGATCTTTACCCATCACTTGTGGCATTTTAAGAATACTTCAGAATAATATCACATGGATTTTGAAGTTTTCACTGGGGTTCATAGAATTATTAATATCAAAATTGTGGAATGAAGACTAGATGGGGACAGATGTGTGAAATTTACTGATTCCATAGTATTGAACTGAAGACTGTGTGCAAGTTTTATTCTACACAGTATCAGTCTAGAGTTAATGATAAGAGCCCTAAACTGGTCTGGTAATGCCAGTCATCTTGCAGTGGAGGGAAGACTCATTAATAAATTCTGCTTATTTGAGATTATAGTTTACTGATAAGCTTCTTAGGTGAAATCTTTTTCCTTCTGACAATACTGTGTGAAGTTTTATCAATAGAAATATGGAACTGGAGCCATACGGCAGTTCTGTATTGAATTTCCCTCCCTGCTGACACCTATGAACTGCAGGAAAATTCAGTAGTAATGTGAAATCTGCTTTTCTCCATAACATTTTGAACAAAAACCAGTTTTGATACAATATGGAAATTAAGACATTCGCTTAACACCTACTGATGCTGAAAGGTTAGGAGAGAGTATGACGTATAGAAACTAACCTAAAACTTTGCAATTTTGGTATTTTCCATGGACACATGGAATGAAGCTATTTAAGTGTTAGTGAAGTACAACAAGATGGGGTTTTATTAAGTTGTCCTTATATTTTAGAGGAGACACAAAATAAATATGTCTGTACTGTCCCTTGTTAACCCTGCTTAGAGAAGTATGATGAAAACCTCTGAAGGCCTAATCTGCCCCTTGCTGGTGTTTCAGTCTGTTTAATTTATATCCTACCACATTGTGTGCACTGTTAATGTGGTCTGTGACTCTGTATTATTTCTTTACTATAGACTACACATCTAAGTAAAAATACAGTGGGTTTTTTATTACTTGAAGGGAAAAACTCAGCAGGAATATGAGGCTCTACTTTTTCAATGTGCAAAGTGAGTTATAAAAGGAAAAGAGCTAACAATATTTTATGTCACTGAATTCTCATTCTAATTCTCAATAAATACATTATTACTATTTTAAAAGGAAGGAGGTTGGGGGAAACAAAAAAAAAAAAAAAAAAAAAGCAGCTTGCTGAACTTTCCAAAATGGTAAAATTAAATATATAAATTTTGTGCCTGGCTCTTGTATCTCACACAAACCCCTATTTTTCTTACATCTTCTGGGTTGGAGACAGTCACTAATCTATCAGAAACTAACTGATATCAGAATCTTGAAAAGTCATGAGCTTTGAGACAGTTCAGGCTTTCAAGTTCTGCTCCATCTGTAATGTTTAATATATACAGTTTTATACTCTTTGGAAGTTGAAATAGGCACTTGAAATATCAGTCTCAAATCCTTCTGAAGTGTGTGACACATCTCTCTGTTAATATATTAACATTTTAGAGGTGCTTTGGGCCTGAATGAATATATGAATGTGAGGAACTGAGGCAATCCAAAGTGAGTAACACTGGCAACTCCTCATGTGTGATAATCTGTTGATCTCTGAATGAAGATGGAAACATCATAAACATTTTTGAAACATGAAAAATCCGGAAGAAACCAGTTTAGACATGTCACATGCTGCAGACCAGTAACTGAACATCTTAAAGACAAAGATGAGAAAGTATTTCCATACATATTTCCACTACATTCCTATATGTCCATATGCAGACAGTGTGGCATGATTGTAAATTACTGTGTGAAACTGACAATTTTTATCAGATATGATTTTATATATTTTATGGATTTGCATATTAATATTTAAAACTCAATCAACATTTCAAAATAATTACAAAAAAAAAATTTGAAGCCTGATTACTTTAAGATGACAGCTTGTAATCAAGGTGTTAAATTATGGAATAACAAGAAGTTCTAGAGTAAAAGAAGGAGATGTCAAACTAGTAAGTGGAAAAGTAGGTGCCTGACCACATCTCCACCACATTACTGTGCTGCAGTAAAAGCTAATTATATCACTGGACTAGAAAGCAAGGCATTTGGAGTGTACATCTGTCTCTGCTAACCTTTCTGTGCACGTGACCTGTGGGTTAGTCTTTCCATATGTGTGAGATTTTTTCCTCATCCCCTGCTTTAATCACTTACCTGGTAGAGCCTTCCCAGGCAGGGATTGTTGTTTAATGCATTAGCATCTCTCTCAGGAGTGCTGCAGCCTGCAGGAGTGACCTGGACCCTGCCTAGAGCTCCCAGAAACCCAGGCTGGCCCTACCTGTGGCTGCCTGAAGTATGGAAAAAAATGTTTCATGTTTGTAACCAAATGTCTGGAAGATAACAGGTCACAACGTCTGTGAGTCCCACAGATGTATTTAATACAAGAATGGTCCAATTATACTCTGTAAGTTTTTCAAATGAAGGGTATAGATATTTACAGGACTGTGTGCTGAGAAGGCAGACCTGAGAAGGAAAATGGCGATAAATCTGAGAATTACACTGTAAGAGAAAACACAGAAAAATCTGATAGAGGATTATGTTGTAATAGAAAACATAGAAACAAAGGTGACTATCCCTGACTGCAAGTTGTGACACGTATCTGTTTATGGCCCTCAAAAAAGAGTAAACAGAAGTTCGACTCTGTTCCTTCCTCAGCAGGAGGCCAGCTGTGTCTTAGCTTCCTACATTTTGTGGTAGTGGTTTCCAAGCAATTATACAGTATGTGCTGGCTTTTCTAAACAAGATCACTCCACTTTATATCTACTCCAGTGCAATTAAGACAATCCCCCTGCTTGTATATCCATTCCTGTGTGCATATGATTCTGATATAATATATACAATGTATCTAATTCCCATACTCAATAAAATGCAGCTATCTTTTCACATAATCCATTCACCTTCATGCTCGCTAAGCCTTTTTGTGGGGGTTATTTTGGCTGTGTTGTACTCAGTTTCATGACAAAGTATATACCAGCTTAGATCTACATCCTTTTAAAGGGGATTTAAGCCGCAGGCTCAACCCATTCCATTCGAAAGTATTTTTCTGTAAAGACAGTCCTATGCTGCTGTTGCTTCACCTTCAGCCTTTACAATGTGTTTTTCTTTTCATGTTCTTCCCCAGCTTTCACTTTCCAAGTTCTGTGAAGAGATTTCTTTTCATGTGGTACCTAGTTCTGGCACAATGCTTCTTGCTCAATCTGCAAGAACCAAATCTCAGATGCCATGTCAAGATGATTCAATACATTTTTTTATTGCTATTCTTCAGGTTTCATAAGTTCAGAGTCTTCTGGCTCTGCATTTACATTAGCCAAGGTTGTACTGTAAAATCAGCAAAGAAAATGAAATTTTCTTGAAGTACGGTGATCATTTCACAGTCAGCCTCCGCAGTATAGAAAATTGAATCTAAATTTCTGTATTTATTGTGGAAATTCAAATATACTTCTTTTTGAAAAATATAGCAACTATTCAAAAAACAATGAATTCCTTCTGTGTGTGGAGGGTGTTCTTACTCCTTCAGATTGAAAGTTGCCCTTTGAAGCAAAAAAAACCAAACAAACATGAGTCACTGGGGTATAAAAAGAGAAAGGAAAAGGTTAGGAAATGTTAATGAAAAGAGGTTGGGAAATGTTTGTGAAATCCAGAATATGAGTAATTTTAAAAACAACTTCTATTTTAATTTTAAGTTTTGCTGATGCCAAGATGTTTTATCATAAAAATGTCTGTGGAAACAAGACGCATACATACCATTCAGAGAAAACAGGCAGTCATTGTAACACTGAAGTGTTATAGATGACACCAGCTATAAGAATTGTTCCTGAAGTACCCATAGGCTTATTTTGAAGGCAGAACCAAGTTTAATAAAAGTGTATTCAGCACACTGTAGGAAACTGATTAGGTGATAGATAACCCACTGCACTACAGTAGTAGCTTTTATTTTTTTAGCATTCAATTATTTAAATAAAAGGACTTTGATTTTTAACAAAACACATTGTTGTCTCATACACAGAAATATGAAATTTAACACATCTTATTTTCTAACAGCTCTACACTTTTATCAAGTCTCTTTTGTTTTCCTCCTGGTTTCACTGCGATTACATTCTTTTATCAGATATTAATTTAAAAGGACTACAATAAATCTAGGTAATATTTTGGGTTTAAGTATCAATTGTGTTTTAATAACTTGTACAACAGTGCTTCTTATTTTTAATACTTTATTTTCAGAATACTGCTGTTATCGTAAAATTTGTATGGAAGAGAGTAGTTCCTTTTGTTTTTTTTCCTCCCACCTGTGTAGATGCAACTCCACTGCTTGGGAATGTGACACAGTGCATTACCAAAATAAAACTACACACATGGCTTGTTGTGCTATGACTAAGGGCAAATAATATTAAGTACTGATTTATATGCTAAGGCATGATCCCGCAAACATTCATGGTGAATAAGTTTACAATATGCAACAATTTACTTGGATCTGTAAGCATTTGCATTAACAGGACAAAATAAAGAGCAACAGGAACACACTCTCCATGTGTCTAAAATGGAGAAGTAACACTAGTACTCAGGTACAGGTATAATAGCTGTACAGTATTTCACATATATAATATGCTTCTTCTTCCTCTCATTTAAGAATAAAAATGAAAGAGGGTTATAAGATCTGTATGAGCATCATATTTAATTATGTTTTAATTCCCTTTCCATTATTACGAGTAACTACTGGCAAAACTAATGTTGTGTCCTTACTATTTTCCCTTAAAATTAATCAATAAGACAGTGGTAGTGATCTGGGAAAGCTACTACATGACAGTGGGAGGAAAAATGTGCTCTTCTGGCACATGTTATTTTAAAAAAAATAGCATAAGTACAGGTTGATGAACTTAGCCTCCAAGACTGATATATGGTGTTTTCTAGATGCACCAGTACACTCATTGCAAAAAGTTTTTCAGAAGTCTAATTCTTGAATTATAGTGATGGCACAGTAGTACTTTCTAACTTTTATTTAAACAAACAAACAAACAAACCAAAACTCAAAACTCCAAAAGGGTCAGATTCAAATAATAAAACTTTTGAACAAAGTGAGACACCCACAAAATATAAAAAACAAAATAAAATTGTAGGTAGGAGCATACTTGGACCGTCCTCGTTAATCACACAGAATCACAGAATCACATTAACTATCAGAGTGTCGTCCTTAAGCCACAAGTGTTGCATGTGACTGAACAACGAAGAGTTAATGTTATCTTCAAGTGACCTTAACTACAAATTACTATACTGCCAATATTGTAGTTGTCACGATGCTGCCAGCTATCCCCCAACGATGCAGTTTAAATGTTATGCATGTAGGAGGAATTAGAGAAGTGCTTACTGAAAACCTAATTAACCCCCTAATGCATTTAAGGTGAACTCCTTGTTCCTTAAATCTCTGAATATGCATAATAACAACAGCTCTCCAAGGGGAGGATTGAGTGTCCATATTAGAGGATCTTTAAAAGATTTAATTAGCTGGTTGTAGGAGTTTAGAAGAACATGAAGAAATTTTTAACTTGACTTTATGACAGTCTTCTCTTGCCCCTAAGACAAAGTCAAAAGGATCTGATCCATAGCTTGCTTCATAAAGCATAAAAATCATAAAGCATTTTAGTAAATAGACGGTGTTTCTTCAGCTCACTACAGGAAACTATGTGTGACTCAAGAGCTGTAGAAAGCTCTGCTTAAAAAGAAAAGAAACCGTTTATGTTCTTTGATGGAAAAAATTCAAGGGGTAACAAAATGGATACAGCAAAGTTCTCAAATGTGAAAGATTACATAATCAATAAAGACTAAAGTAAAATGTCCCTATATTAGCTCGAGGCCTGAATCTGTGGTTGTTCTTTTTTCAAGTGCTGTATTTCTCCTACTTGATTTGTTTAAAGCAAAAAAATTTAATCAGAATTTGGGCTAGTTAGGACTGAGGTAGAGTTGATTTTCTTCCCAGTGGCTGGATTGGGGCTGTGTTTTGGATATGTGATAAGCACAAGGTTGATAATACAGAGATATTTTTGTTGTTGCTGAGCAGGGCTTACACAGAGCCAAGGCCTTTTCTGCTTTTCGGACCGGCCACGCTGGTCAGGAAGTTGGGGGTGCCTGGGAGGGTGGGAGGAGACAACCAGGACAGGTGACTGCAGCTGAGCAAAGGGATATTCCAGACCATGTGACATCATGCCCAGTGTACAAAGTGGGGAGGAAAAGGAAGAAGGGGGCAACATTGGAAATAATGACATTTGTCCTCCCAAGTCACCATTAGGTGTGATGGGGCCCTGCTCTCCTAGAGATGGCTGAACACCTGTCTGCCCATGGGAGTCAGTGAATTAATGCCTTTGCTTTTATGTGTGGCTTTTTTTCTCCCTATTAAACTGTCTTTATCTCAACCCATGAGTTTTCTTGCTTTTACCCTTCCCATTCTCTCTCCAGGATCTCACAGGTGGGAGGATGAATGAGCAGGTGTTTGGTACTGCTCATTCATGGCTGCTGGCATGGGGTTAAACCATGACAGAGTTAATATAAATTTGCCTCTGTTCAGTCCCAGGCAAACTTGGCCCTAGATGTAGTACTGTAAACCAGATTAGTTTTCACTAGAACTGTAAAAGGCAGTGCTTGCTACAATTTCTAGCTGCCCTCTGCTTTTCTTTTGCCTGGAGGGTGTGGCTTTGTTAAGGAAGAATTGATTTTTTAGGGGTGTGTTTTTGTTTGTATGTGTGGTTTCTTTGTTTTGGTTTGGGTTTTTTTAACTCTTCTTACAGTAGGGTTTGAGTGGAGCCTAAGAAACTGTCACCCCACAGTGACTGCAAACTGAATAATCCCCCTCAAGAGGCAAAGATGAGGTCGTGGTGATCTTTTCCCAGACTGCAGCCAATGCCAGATTCTATCCAGGTAGTTGTGTTCCACATATGATCACTTAATTTTGCAGTGGTGTTATAAACACAAGTGGGAGAAAAAAAATCCTTTATGGAAACAAACTGCCTATAGTCCTTAGGAAATAATTGCAAAGAAACAAATGCCATTTACCACCAGAATTGTAACAGTGACTTTGCAAATCTTCCCCTACTGGACCAAACCATGCAAATTAAATGAAGTTGAGGGAAACCAGTTCAGTAATTTTAGAATAATAAACAATGGCAATGCCATTTTCACATGTGGGCAACTGAATTTGTATGGTGTTTTTGCTGTTGTTTTTTCTTTTTTTCAAAATAAAGGTGAGTCAGGTTACTCAGAGGTATGCAGTACTTCAGTAGGAATTCAGTAGCAATTCTTTACATAAAAGTTAATTTACTAAACTTGTCCATTTTCAGGTTTTATTTATACCATTGCTACAGGACAGAACATTTTAAAGTTCAGCTCCTCAAGGTGAAGGCTGCTGTATTCTTATTTATTATATTTTTGTGTATTCAGTCCTTTCCCTGTGAATAAAATGTGTGAATGGCCATGACTTTCATACTGTGAAAAAGATGAGAACTTCAACAATGAATCAGAGAAATCAAAGGCTGAAATCTTGTAGGCATGAAATATTGGTTTTGTACCACAGCAACACTGCAGAGAATTTTCATTAGGGCCGTGCCCTAAAGAAGAACTTCCTTATTCCTGCTTCCTATGCTAACCTTTAAACTGATGGCAAAACATCAGAGATGAGCTCTCCATCTTAAGGCAACCAGTAATATCAAAGTATTTTGTCAGCATAATTTAGGAGAATCCTAAGATTTACCTAGAGGTGTGGGGTTTTTTTCTAGGTGGATTTTTTTTTACATAAGGCACAGTGATACAAACACATAATTCCACTTAGCTATCTAATTTTATTAGTTTCTTCTTTTAATATTTCTTCTATATTTAGTTAATTATGTGGTTAGGGACAAACAGTTGATAAAAGCAAATTCAAAAAGTTAAACCCAAACTTATTATACCTCTTAATATTTCATAAACCAACTCTTTTATGACTCTTTCATTTTGCATATATATAAATTTTGCAAGTCTATACTTTGTGTGCCAAAAAAAGACAAGATGTGACCACAAAGTTAAAAACAGACAGGTAATTAACAGTGATTGACACTTAGTGAAAAGTTAGAAAGGTAGCTTTTAACCTTTTACTTACTTAACCACAACTTTTGTTTCATATTATAATTGAACATTAATATATTAAAAAATGGGTAAGTTGCACCTGTAGTTTTAACTAAGGAAGAGGGCACTAAACATTTATGAAATGTAATAGCATTAGTATACATCCCCCAAGAATGTTAAAAAAGCATTGGGAACAAATGAACTATAAATATTTCATTGTTCATTCGCAGTCATTGCATTTCTTAACTTTAGTCACTAAGCATTAATCTGTTTTGCTAAAATGCTACAGCTGAAAATAATAAATGGATCAAAATATATTAAATATAGGAAACCATTTCTGAAAGGAAAAAGAACATGAAAATTAATTGACAGATTTAGTTGCTGCCAGACAGATTTTAAAAATTACTTTAAACCTCTTCTGACACCTGAATACATCTTTAAATACCTTCTGGCATCTCTTCAACCTTCTTAGTATGGGAGCAGCATGAAAGATGAGACCTTATAATAGTGCTGGGAACTACCATGCAGTGTATAGTGTGCAAAAGTTGAAATCATATTGAAGTATTGCTTGTAAACTCTGGTTTCTCCTTCAGAAGAGAACCCTGTAGCTTACAGAACATATCAGTAGCCAGAGGGTTTTGGTTTTGTTTTTGTTTTCTCTTTTTCGGGCTGTTAGCAGTGATATAATGTATTTAAAAAGGAATCCAGCCCAGGCTCCTGTTAGAGTTGTGTGACCCACCAGTCTGTAGAGCTGTTTGCTGTCATCCTGTGCTGTGCTGGCCCTGGAACCTGTGCCATGGTGAACTGAGAGGCAGAGGCTGCTGCTGTTCATCTGAGCTTTATCTGGCAAAAGCTCTCACTTGCACCACGGGAGGCTTCAGCCTGCTCATGGGAGAAGCACGGGCAGCCTAAGCCTGTGCTTTAACTACTGCTCTTCTGGATGAAAGGAGCCTGTAGACTGCTCTTAGAGTTTTTGGAAATGACTACTACTTTGGACAGGTAAGAAAACTTCTCCTTTTATGCTAAATCACAGGCTGATGCAGAGTTGCTGTGCTCGACAGCTGAGTGCTGACCTGTTTGAAGGGGACACAGCTCTGAACTACAGCAAGGCAGTGCCATGCCCTCAGTGAGGGCAATTCATACATGTTCAGCACCAGCCTGGTGTCTCAGTAGTTTGTGTTACGTTGCAACCATATACTTCTCTTTTTTGTTTTGCAGAGTCACTTAGGTTGGAAGGAACTCTCTGTTCAAGCAGAGTCAACTTAGAGCGGGTTTTCCAGGACTCAGTCAAAACCTGACTGCACAAATAAGTTCTCTGGGCCACTTGTTTTTGTGTTTGACCACAGTAAAAACATGCTTCCTTGTGTTTGGGTGGAATTTCATGGTTTTAATTTTTTTGTTTGTTTTAATTTGTTTTTCATGTTTTGTAGTTTTTGCTGACTGCCTTTTGCTCCTGTTAGTGGGTGTTACTGAGAAAAGCCTGGCTGCTCCTCCTTCATTCCCTTGCATTGGGTATTTATACACACCGATAAGATCCCCCTGAGCCTTCTCTCCAGTCTGTGCTCTCAGGCTGTGCTCATATGAATGATGCTTCAGTCCCTTTATTGTCTGTGTTCATCATGTGCAAAAGGCATCCCAGCTAGTCCACAGCGGATGGAGCGCCGAACTTAAAATGTTATGTTTTCAACAAATATAACTCTCAGAGGCTCTAGTTAAGACACTGGATACATAACAGATGTGTGCAGGTGAACCAGGGAATGCTGAAATGACTTATACCTAGCTAACCTGTGGAAGCAGGAAATCTTAGTAGCTGCTATATCTAGTTAGTAACCAGAAGTCCAGCTTTCTATTTTCAAAATAGGAAAATCAAAATGAACATATTTGGTAATAGATCTTGGAATAAGATACCTGTGACTGCCATTCACAGAGGTAACATGACATGGAATTTTGTGTCCTGCTAATGAAATCAGTGATTAACACTCCATAAGGGTCACCTAATACAGGCAAGAGATGTTCTCCAATTGGATGAATTTTCAACCCACTGCTGACCAGAAAAGAAAAGAAAAGAAAAAAAAATAGCCCACAGGGCTGAAGATAATCTGGTTTTGATTACATACAGAGCTCAGGAGAAAAAGTCACAAAACCAACCCCTTTAGAGGGAAAAACTAGAAATAGTGATTTATTCAGGCAGCAAATGCCCACATATTTATTTGAACTAAAACCTGCATTTCCAAACTGAATTTGAAAATTAGTTTGGGGAAGGAGAAAAAAGTCTTGAAATGTCAAAATAATTCTGTTTTATCGTTCTGAACTGAAGCATTTCTGGTTTCTTAAGCCAGTGGCTAGGGAACTGACCTGTAATCTTTTTCTAATTCATAAGATGGGCTTGAACTCAGGCATTTAACCCTCTCAAAAGTGGCCAGAGGCCTTCCAATATGCACCTTTCTTTGATTCACCAGTTGAAAACCGTCTATCTAGATCAATCCTAACTATTCAATAAGGAATAAGAGAGATTCAATAACCTGTCACATTCTGTAACATCCAGTGTATTTGAAAAGAGAGGATGAGAGGAGGGAAAAAAACCCCAAAATGCTTCTATTCTGGGTCAATTGTTCTGAATTTATTCCTTTGATTATTCAAGTCAGTAGCTAAATTGAAAAATCAATTATTTACACATCTGTAACTACGTGCTTCCCTTTTGTCAGCCAATTGCTGGATATGGGCATTTCACCAGCTTCCTTTCTAGCCTGAGATACGTAACCTCCCATTGCTCACCCTGGTTTTATGGAGGAGAGACTGTGTGATAGCTTAATGCAGAGTGTATCATTCCTTATGGAAAACTTGCAGTCCTGTTGGGATCTCATTTCTCTACTGAAGGCACAGAGTTCTTCATTACAGAAGGGACAGAAAGTCATTCTGTGATGTTTTGGGGGAAGGGGGGGAGTTTCCCCCACACAATCACTGATAACTTATAAACAATTTATGAAGCTAAATGAAAATCTGTGCAGCAGTGTCTATGGAAGATTAAGATATTGGAGAGGTCTGACTAGAAAGTAGGACATGGATCATTTGCATATTTTCCCATTGAAATGGCAGTCTTAACTGTCTGCTTTGTGAAAGCAGAAGCTTGAATGCAAAACCAGAAATTTTTCTTAAGCATTATTGTTTAGGATTCATAGGGTGGAGGTCAGAGACTTAATTGCCTTGAAAATCATTAGGGCATCAACTGTAGGGGTGGTTCGAGATGAAATTTGATGCAGTGTTTGGGTAGTATTGTCATGTGGGCTCGTAAAGGCGCCTGAGCTAGATGACCTGAGAAATCCCTTCTCACCTAAGACATTGCGATAGTACAGTCTAAATGACCAGTGGATGTTTTTTAAACACAGAATCTGCTCAGGCAAGCTCTTTAATAAATGTCATCTCCTTTCTAACTCCTTAAAAGTGGATACTGATTGTCACCCCATATTCTTATTGTTAATAAATTCTTTCCAAACACAAAGATCAAATATACAAGATTATTCGAACATTTCTTTTCTGTCCTCTGCTTAATAAAACAAGCAAAAGCAAGTGAATAGCAATCGCACATCTAAAAGACACAACACTATTCATAAAGCATATTGCTTCTTTAGATTCCCCAAATTCTAATTAGAACTTTACAAAGCAATAACAAAGATAGCAACTGGATTCTAAACTAATAATTCTAAGCTTTGTGCAAACAGGAAAGCCCCAGTGTCAGTAAAATAATACAAGACACCTGTTTTATATGGTACACATCAAAAGCAAGCCCCAAGGACAATAACTTTTAATATAATAATTATTAAATGTTTATTAGCCAAAGCTCAAAATATCAAGATATGTATTGTAGTAGAGAAACAACTATCTCCCAGGCACACAAAATCTTTCTATTTTGATGATTAAAACTTTGGTTGCCAATAATCTCGTGGCCCAAGGTAGCAGGTGTTATTACTGTACTTAGAAAGTAATAAAAGGATATTTCTTATCATTCAGTTTTCCTATTTATAATTTAAAGTACACTCCTGTCTGTTTGAAATTAATTTCTTAAATTAAATACTTTATAGCTTTTTCATTTTCCTGGAGATAACAAAATTCCTAGTACAAAAAAAAAAAGTCTATTTGAAAAATCCACAGAGGGTTTCAAACACAAACTTTGTAAAAGTACATTAATGTTTTGCAGATACACAGCTACAACTTGAGTAAGTCCAGTTATTTTATCTCACAACTACAACTTGCGTAAGTCCAGTTCTTGCACCAAGCAAAAATGTGTTTAAATCCAGACCAAAACTTTAAACTTCTGCTCTTGTTTTGCTAGGAAAGAATATCCAACAATAAATGGAGCTATATTATTGCCTGCTTCCCCTTCAGGCCCACTTTATTGAATTCCTCCAAGCATAAATTGGGACAGGGAATTGAATTTGGATCTCTGGAATCATAAAAGAAGGGTAAAGCAATAAATAATAAATAAAATTAGAGCATGTATAGGACTTTCCCCAGCAAAGAAGGAAGGAAGAAGGGAACAAGCCTTTCTTGTGATTAGTACTGCTCTGACAGAGCACGCACACGAAGCCTCTTTTTGCTTGTTGATGCTCTTTACTTGCTTACACCTAACAAGGAGGTGGGGCTAATTGAGGCAGAGGGTTTTAAACTGGGTAACAAGTGCTTGAAGTGGTAGTGAACTGAGAATCAGCAGGGATGTTTTTGATCTTCCCTGTAGTGGGAGGAGCAGTAATAGGAAGTGGAGCCATTTCTGCCAGGGTGGTGCTAGATATCTGCTGCAGACTCCTTACCTTTGGGTATAGCTCAGTCTACAGATGATGTTAGTGTTCCTGGAGGTAAAATACATCCTGCTAAAAGGATGTGTCCTGTGGTGTGAAAGGGCTTCCTTAATGGAGAACGGAGGTTACTGAGCTGCAGTTGTAAGAAGTAGGTTGAGTACCCTTGGATTGAGTGATTGCTGCTGATATCATTTAAACGAAAGCAAAACCCACTGAGCAGGAATAGAATTTTTTTTAATATAGAAATTTGATAAATCAGTAGTACTAGTTAATGAAATCAGCTAGCTCCTTAAATAAGGCTTTGGAATCATTGTAAATCAATTAAGATGAAAAATGTTTGGAGTAGACCTTCTATAACAGAACAAATGAAAGTGAGATTTTGGAATTAATCAGGGCATATAAGGAGAAGAAAAAGGAGACAGTGTTGAGAGAGAAAATAAGCATTGCTCTAAATAAAAAGTACATTCATATATGCCAAAGAAAATAGTTTAGACCAAGTGCACTAATGTTGAAATGCTCAGCAATGTAATAGGTTTTGAAAGCAGTTTTTCAACGAGGTTGGTGTACCACCTAAGGGCAAAGTTGATAACTATCTGCTACAACCCTTAAACTTTAAAATACTTCTCTGTACATGAGATAAAAAGACAGAAAGCATCAAAAGAAAGAAATCCCATGTTTTCTATAGCTTCCTGGGTGTTCTAATAGCTTGGAAAAGCTGGAACTCTGATATTCCCATTTACAATCTTGTTGTATTGTTTCTTTGCCACTATACTTTCCCAGAACTTTTTATTACAGGAATATATGGGAAGTGCATGCTGACTGAAATTCCACTTGGCTGTAATTTACTTTCAATCATTCAAAACAGAATTGGGTATCTAACTAATAATTTTCTTTAACGAACAGAGCATCCTATGAGGTATTGAGAGCCTTTTACCTCTCAGTAACATAGATGAAAGCTGGCACCACCTTGCTACATTGAAATTTTTGCACTTAATATAGACACCTAAAATTTATTTGTGGGGAATGGACTACACCTTTTTCAAGAACAAAATGAATTAAAAATTTTAATGTGGGGTACTTTCTTTCCCATTTATTATCTTTTCTTAGGTTTATTTAATTTCTGATTTGAGCAAACAGCTATCTGCTCTTGTGATATATCTGGTCTGACAAGAAGCATGTAGGACAAAAGATATTTTAAACACTATTTTTTTTCTCCTTACTCAAATTAATCTACTTTTGAGATTTTTTAGAAGGGAAATTTGTCTCTAATCCAACAGAGATTTTATTTTTCGATTGAAGGTCTGATTGAGTAAGTGAGTCTGTAAAATTCATGTTTTTTGCTTCAATAATTTTTAGACTATGTACACCCAGTTTACAATGAAATGATGAGAGTTTTATTTCAAAACTGCCAAGAATACAGTAATTTGAATCAGGGTGAGTGATTTCCATTTTATGCATCTTCAGAGATGACACAGACTGTGTTAGATTCATGTTACAGCAGTGCAAACATTTCAGTTTGTCTCCGAAATGCTCATTGAATTCACTGGTCTTGCACAGAGCTGTTGCTGTTTATTGTGATACAGAGGATGGAGTAGAATGGTTCAGCCATGTTGGCTCAACAGTTTTATAGAAGCAAAAGAATCAATTAAATCTGTATTTCTGTCAGTTTTGTGAGGTAACAGCACAGATTTGTGAGATAAGAAGGTATTGTTTCTTTGTTTAATTGGGTATCATCCTTGATGAATGGATGTTTGAGAAATCATAGGAATGTACCTGCTTAATTTGAACAAAGAATGGAATTGGGTAATAATGTGGAGTGGGATAATGCCACCTTTTCATTTGCACAGATATGATTTAAAAATGTAATCTCTTTAAATTGTGGTTTCATGAGGCTGCAGTTGATTACAGATTTTTATTAGGTGAAGTAAGGCAATATGTCTCGCATGTTATTTCTGAAGCATTCATGCAGCTGTGCTGCTTTATATAGAACTGCCAAAAATCTATCAGTAAAAAATATCACCTGACACTGTTTCTTGTTGTATATAATTTTGAAATATGCAAGCATCTCAAAATAAATCTTGATGCAAACTTGGGAAGTAAGAGATTTTGATCTCCAAAGCAAATAAAGACTCGGAATTGCCATGGGAAACAGGCTAGATGCTGAACAACAGTTACCTACCCACAGGACACGTAGAGCAGGTGAAATACAAAGCTCCTGTGGAGTCTTTTAATATTACTTGTGACTCCTCTGGAAGTACTAATTTTGAGTCTGACAGCACAGTCAGTAGGGGAACTCAGTTAATGCATGTTTGTTGTCTCTGAGACGGCAGCGATGAGGTCCTGCTGGGAGGGTAGTTTTTGTAATGTGGGCACCTGTCCGCTTGGGAATGGGCATAGACCCCAGGGAGTTTGGAACTAAGCCACTCAAGAGCTGTGAGTGATAATGACTTTCATGCTAGAGGCACTATTTAATTAAGCAACCCTCATGATTTCTCACATTTGTGAGAGATGCTGCATCTTTAAGAAATGGAGGGTTTTAACAAGCACAAATTCATAATGTAAAACCAGAAGTTATTAATTTTTAAAAGATTTTCAAAAGCAAAACACTATTACTTTAAAATAGGTTTAACTATTCAGTGCAAGAGCTACAACAGACTTAGAAATCCAAAGCAGGCCTCCGTGTAGAGCTGGGACAAATTGCAAGCTGGAGAGCAGCTAAAATTCACTGTGGGCCCCTCTGTTTTGTTTGCTTTCTGTCTGCGTGCCTGTGGCTCCCCCTGAGCATGCTTCAGTCCTCTGAGGTCTGGCGTGTGTGTGGGGGGGTTTTTCACCCAAATATTTCTTTTAAGACCTGTATTTGGGTGGTGTCCTTGGTGAACACTTTAAAAAAACCTGATGGCTTTGGATACTTAGAGGGGAGTGAAAGTCCTTGTATTTTTTTCTTTCCAGGTGCATCTAGAAGATGCAGAAATGTTGGCAGGTGGCAATAGCTGCTGCTTGTTAAAAGATTGGATGAAACTATCTCCAGAGATACCTTTCTGCTGTGCCTGCCTCTGAGCGGATTACAACTCGCAGGCATTTGGGCATGTTATTTACCTCCCCTGTTGCAACAGTTCTGTCACACAGAAAAGCAAATTCATTTAGAATTCTGGAGCAGATACCGCTTGTGAGCTTCTGACTTACTTGTTTGGAGTTTGGAGATGGGAATTTTGTTTTAACATCTTTTAGAACAAAATTACTTTGATGGCCGCCAGTTAAATCAAACTGATTTGCTAGTTTTTATTAGAATTATTGCATCAATATTTTAACCTGCTTAACTTTGTTCTTAGAGGGATATATTTCAAATTCTTATTACTCATCTTTGTTTACTTATTTTCTTTGTACAGAAACATGCTTTGATATGGAAAATATTATACTCAGTCTAACTTCAAATACCTCTATATGGATGTTTGTTAGAAAGGATATATTGTAACTTACCAGATAGATTTTAACACCTGCAATCACTTCATGATTCTTCCAGTACTGATGGCAGGTATGTTCCTAAATAAGTTAATAGATCGGATGGCACTGAAAGCTGCAAAGATTCTGAGATGACTTGTTGGAAATTAGGACAAGATTTTATCTTCAGGTAAAGGACTGTGAAAGATGCAGTAGCCAAGAGTAAATGATGGCACTCCTTGTGTCACATTAACACTGAATGTAAATTTTTGTTATCCTGTACCACAGCTTCTAATATTCAACACAAAATGAGAAGTCACCTCTGTTGTTAGAGGTTAGCTAAAGAAACCTTTGTTGTCGTGTTTCCCCCGAGTTGCCTGAGAACCCTGCTGAGGGTCAAGACCTCCTAGTGCAGATGACTCAGTTTGACCTCACACCTCTGTGTAGTAAGTTTAGTTACTCATCCAAGTTCTACTTTCTGAGCATTCTTTGAGGTTCCCCCATCTTTTCCGATACTGTTGGTCTGTACTCCCCATTTCCTCTTTGTTTGCTCAAGAGGCAGTTTATGATCATTAAGGTCCAGCCTCATAACTTTATGCTCAGCCCCCTCACTCATCCGTGGGCAACCAGAAGCATACTAAACAATTCAGCATCAATTTTCCAGTGTTCATTCTTGCACATGCAATTATTGTGAAGACTGCTTGAAATCTGCTAAATGCCAAATACCTCAAAAGTCTGCCTAAAAGAAACAGAATGCTGACAGTCTATTCATCACTCATCTTTAAATGTTATGTTTTTCTACGTAATATGAAAATGTGTTGTGTCAAACAATGCAATGTATCTAGGGAACAGGCTGCTCACTGGTTAGCTGTCTTCTCACTTCTAAATGGTTCAAATCAGATCAGTCTGCCTCCAGTTTTTGACTCCACCCCACATATATCTCAGATTGTGGGCAAAGCTAAATTTTTTGACAAGTTATAGTGAGGTGTTTTTTAAAAGTGTAGATTGTAATGCCTAGGTGCCTTTTTTTGCTAATGGAACCACATCCTTACATGAAGTTCCCTGGTTTACCCAAGGTGAATGAATAATACCAGTGGTGTCATCTACCTGTCTCACCTAAGGCTTCCTCACTTCTTAAAGCTGAAATTTTGGGTTTTAGAAAATTTGCAGTTGTTTCATGTCAATAAGAAACCACTGGGTTTCTTAAAGCACTGTAGATAAATGCCAACACGCTAATCTTACAGAACAATTCACACATTCATCATAATAATTTTATGGCTTTATCATAGAAACACAGAATATGCTGAGTTGGAAGGGATCCATCAGGATTACTGAGGCCAACTCCTAGCCCTGCACAGGATACCCCAAGAATCACAACTTGTGCCTGAAAGCATTTTCCAAACACTTCTTGAACTCTGGCTTGGTGCTGTGACCACTTCTGTGGGGAACCTGTTCCAGTGCTCAACCACCCAGATTTTTTCTTTTGTTTAAACACTATTTATGTAGCTATTTTGCCATGGCTTTTGTTCTGTGTACTGGTGGTGATAGCTTCTTCTTTGATTTTTGATTGTATATCTTAATATTCATATTTCACTGTTAACTATATCATATTAGTTACTTCAGGAAGCACCTTCAGTTTATCGATTTATGCTGCCAATAGTGCTCTTTTTTGATAATTTCAAATTAATGTAGTGAGTGGTAAAAAAAAAAAGGAACCTTAGCATCAGTGGTTTACAAGACAGCTTTCCACTGTTATTTTACAGATTTAAAAACACATTTTGAAACTGAAAAGAGGTTAAATTTCTAGAATTTGGTCTTGAAAAGATGCATTTATCTCAATTATATCATGTTCATATATTTTTGTCATGCTACCTTTTTTTAATCCATATTTTTGCTTCTGGAAGAAATGTGGAATAAGGAAGTCTGTAATGTGCCATGTCTCATACTTGAAGAATGTTAACTGCATATTTGGGAAGTGCCAAGGGCACATACAATTTATGTTGTATTCACTTGACTTGATTACCAAAAGAAGTTCATATTTTTGCCATATTTTTTTCTTAATTTTTCATGTTTGGATTGTAATAAACTGTGTAATTTTACCATTATATTATTTACCAGTGGCATCTCTGTAACAAGATGCATAATAAAAGCATTATCAATTTGTAGTACATATTCCCCAGCTCCCTTTAGACTGATTCCCAAGCTAAGCAGAATCGGTCTGAGCCCTAAATGATAATTTTTATTGATAACGACATCAGGAAAATGGCAAAAATTGCTGATGTTACTATGATTTTTAAAAAGGCAGTAAAAATATTGAATGGCATGATTATATTATGCTTGGAGATTTGAAGATATTTCTTGTCCTATTTTATAACCAAATCAAGCTATTATTGGAAAGGGTGCTGTTAGATTTCAGCGTGTTTTCTACTGGACATTTGCAGTGTGAAATTAGAAATAATTATGCTTTCTCTTGGTATTATAATGTTTGTTATTTTTGGCAGTTTTAGGATGCTGACCTAGTGCTTTCCCTATCATATAAGTCATATAAATCTTACCTAAGCTCATAAAGGTACTTAAGATCATGAATTTCTGCTTCTCATCCACAGTTAATTAGGGATGTAGAGGTTCTGAGATGCTCAAGCAGCAGGAAGCCATGGCCACTTCTCAGAAACTCCATGAAGGTGCGCTGTGGTGTGCTTTTAAAGCTTAATGCTAAGGTTTGGCTTGGAATAGCTTGCTCTCCTCACATGCTCTTGCTCTTGTGTCCTGTCTCAGAGACTACTTAGAAACAAAAGTGGTGCTAAATACCTGAAATTGTTGTTATCAAAGACTGTAGAGAATGGCATAAAGGAGAATAACGGTATATAAAGGAGAAACTTCAGTATTTGAGGAAAATTTTCTCTGATGCACCAGACATCTTCAGTTTGCAGATCTCCCCTCAAAAATGCTACTCCTTTAAGCTGCTTTGAGACCCACCATCTCAGTGTCATTCTGAAAAGCTGCAAAAGGCATGTTGGTTTTCTCTTCCTGGCTCTCCGCCTGAGCCCTCTCTGGGAAACAGCTCTGCTCTCTGCAGGGGTTACCTTTCCCCAGTGCAGGTTAAACAGGCAGCACAGGAGGCTTCTGACCTCTTACTGGGGTTGTGGAGTCTCGTGCAGTCCAAACTCAGGCCCATTGTTCATTGAGCAGTTTTCTTTTTCAACCCGACTGAAATTAAGTGTCAGCTGTAATTAAGCACAAATAAAAGTCACTCATACCCACGACTAGGCACAGCTTAGGGTGAAACCAATAATAAGCTTAAATTTAAAGTTTCTTTATGGTTTAATTTGTATCTTTCTTACTTGTCTAGAAAGACACATAACAGTTCTGGCTAGCTTCCATTTTTCCTCTCCTAAAAAGACAGCGTTTAGTGTTGATCCTGTACTACTGAAAAAGAGGCTGCTTAACTTAGACTGTTGGAGACCTAGAAAATAACCAGAAATGTGTGTCTTGGTGACTCATTTTTGATTTAAATAGTTTTGTGAAATTTATTTATAGAACACATGTATAAAAGTATAAAGTTGGCCCTTTTTTTCTGTACAATGTGTAATACCAAAACATATGATTTGGAATAATTTGTACATTTAGGCAGCAATATTTACTTGGCAGACAGTGCTGCCAAGATGGAAGCAATTGATAAAAACTAAAAGAAATGAATGATTAATTCATTTAATAGAACGATGGAACAATTTAAGAGTCATTGTGGAAAACAGCAAGAAACCAGCATTTAAGGGGCCTGCCACTACAGGACCAACTTGAACTTATTCTGTTTAGTACTATGGCGAGCAATGAAAATGAACACCTAGAAAAAGAGCAATTAAGGGTAAAGTGACTAAAATGTCAGGTTACTAACACTTAAATATTACATATTGTTCTGCTGAAAAACATAATCCTTTGGATTAATACAGCTAAAGTGAGAATTTGGATCAAGATACATAAATATTTCATCTTTTTAAAAAAATTTACAACAGTATATAGAAGAATATTGACTATATAAAAGCATCCCAGTAATTTTGAAGTGATCCTTGTAGAATGAGCTTCAAGTTCCAGTAATTGCTTTGGTTCAAAAGAATTACTTCCTCAAGAGAAATTCTAAAACAAAATAAAAACACAGCCTCATCTGAAGCATATGTTGGCAAGGAAATACTAGATAAATTAAAACATCAGACTGTTTATTTTGGGTTTTTTAGGAAGCACCAAAGGCTCACATATTCCCTCTAAAATCTTGGATGGAATAAAAATACTTCACAGCTGCCTGGTTTAAGATTGGTAGCTCTGTGGTTCTTCTGGGTGAAAGCTTGATCCCAAAAAACAATCCTTCTTCCTCATACCAACATTATAAAGGGCTAGATCCCATTAGGATTAAAGTAATAGCTGGAATTTGGCAAAAGAAATGAGTAAAACCACTGGCTCTCTACTGAATTTTTGGCATGAGGTGCTTTTCTTCCACATCTTTCAGAGAACTTCTCATCCCAGTAGATTACCACTGTCAACCCCTAGCTGTATCTTGCCATTTCTTTCCTGGGAATTGGAAAAATCCAGCTATAATAATCAGCCCTGTTTCAGACATCTTCAATTAATCCCCTGTCTTCATGTGGCATTTAATTCATTTTGAACTTTGTCTACTTTCCTACTTTACCTGTAAAAACTAAGATTTAAACATTGATAACAATATATGTGATACAATGCACACCATAAGGAAAACACGGCAGAACTTTTGCCAGTTTACCATCTTTTTCCAGTAGTCAGATTGCTATGAATCTGTACTGGATGGGGAATAAAATCCTACTTGTTCCTTTTCATCCCTCTTTCTTATTTTCCTCTGAAGTGTGTTTTAGGTCACTCTAATCAAATGAGCAATAGAAAAGGAGTAAGGTCATTCTTAAACCAAGTTCAGTTTCAGACTAGATGTGTTCAATGCCTTGCCTTTGTTGCTTCCTCTCCTTGAAACAGACTGTACTAACAGATCTGTACTGCTGATCATTGTCAAAGCCTGAAATCATGACCCGTGCTTTCAGTGGAAGTGCCAGAGTTATGCTAACAGCTTTGAATTCCTCACCCTCTTCTGTCAGTGACAGGTCGTTATTTCATTGACGTAACAGGTCCTTGACACGTCCAGTGCCTTGTAGAATAAAACGAATAAACAGAGCAGTGTTTCCTATTGTGATTTTACTTGCAAAGAGAAATATCATCAAAATTTCTGGATAAATTATTATATTTTAAATTCCATTAGTACCCGCCACTCTACTTTGTTTTAAATTCCAGGTCTGCACCCTAATTTAAAATTGGGTTCATGCTTGTTTCAATTGCTCACATGTGTATGGGTCTGCACAGGGCATGAGGATGCAGATAATTATCTTGGATGGCTGTTAGGGCCTACTTGCAAAAACACAAAAGCAGGCACAGTCATGGTCTGCTCAAATATATGCTGGAAGAGAGTGGCATCTTTCTGTTAATTTATGCTGATTTCAGGCTTTGGATTAGGGCCTAAATTCCTATACAAAATATAAGCAAATGCGTGGTACCTCTGTTTAAAAATGAAGCTCTAGGTATATGGTAGGAAATGTAGAAGTTTAGTAGCTAGATCACCAGTCATTAGAAACGTCAGCTGCAATAATTTCAGATTTCTTCATAGGCAATTCACATCTGAAGACAGCTCCAAAGGGCCATGCTTCCAATAAAAAGAAAACCTCAAAGCCCAGCTTCCTATTGTAGTTGATTTAGTACGCTTTTTCTTTACATAACTTGACACATACTGGCCTGATTACACTTTTGCCCTAGCTTGACAAAGACTAGTTCTGACTTGATGTGGTAAAATGAGAGGAGATTCTGATGTGTCTTAGAAGTTGTAAGTGAAATGCACTTGGTCTTCCCCAGCACGGTGGAGAGTTTCTTGTAACTGCCAGGCTCCAACAATTGTCTGTAAGCAATGAATTACTTTTCTTTCTGATTTTGTAGTTGTGGTTTCTAATATCAGAGCTCAGCAGACATGGGGGCACACAGAGTGAAAAGGCTGGAGCTGATGTGGTGACATGTACCCAAGTATAAAGGAAATTAGGGAACATTAGAGTGCCAACAGTGGCTGGTTGTGCCTATGTATACCTCCAGGGCTGCATTCATTTGGACAAACTCCGTAAGGTCAGGGAGATGGGGAAGGCTGGTGCAGAACCTGTTTGATGTACACGAAGTTTTTCCTGAGTGCAGTGGAGTTACTTGGTAGGTTAAGAGGAGATGTGATGGACTTCATTGACCTGTAAGGTCTCAGCCTTCATGCAGATGAGCTGAATGCATCTTTCTTCTCACCAAGTCTTTCACTTAATGTTTCCTCCTACTCATATACTTCTGTGAGAAATGGTAATGAAATAACAGGAAAACAGTTGAATTCCCTCCTTTATATGGAAAAACAAGTATAAGAAGGCCTTTTTCAGTTTTTTTTCCTTGGTTAATGAAATGAAACTTACTAAAAGATATATTAAGATGAATGTAAATAACTAAAGGAGAAGTTCTAATATGCAGTGTTGACCCTCGCCAGCCTCTCTCTGGAAGGAATTTGACACGTTTTCTTCTTTCCTCCCCATATATAATAATTTTCAAACCTACAAGTGTTGAAAGACCCTGACTTCCTTCTGTATATGGGCACCCAGCAAGGTCTAGAGCTTCAAAGTATCTTCCATCCTCTTCAATTTACGTGCAACCATATTCAGCAAGATAAGTGACAATTGCTGCCTGTAGGCAATGTGGAAAAAAATATAATTGAATTATTGTTCCTGGTATTGCACTTCTGCTTCTCAGTATGCAAACCACATCTATGCAACCCCTATGCACATACGTCTCAAAGAGAAGGAAAAAGATACTTCTTGAGTGAGAAAAAATGCTTTATTAATAATCACAGGCCATCATCCATCCAAAAGTAGGAGAAAAAAGCCAATTAATTTCCTTTACTATGGACATAATTCGGTCCACTGACCTCACTGAAAAATGTTGATCTTTGGGCATTGCAGTATGTTTTCAGAAGATAGACTGGGATCTAAATCTACAGCAAATTATCTGTTTTAAGGTGCCTGACAATGCAAAGGAAGAAAGACCTCGTGAACTGAAAAATGAAATAACATCCTCTCTTTTTCTGAAAGACATAAAATTCTGGAATAAAACCTTCAATTTAGATTGAGAAAGTAACTATTGAAATAATATCTTTTGTAATTTTTGCATGAAGACTGTGTATTTTATCATCTGTTCTACATACAGCTGCAGCAAATTCTGGTCTTAGTGCAGAAGCTCTCCTTACAGAGTTTTGCAACCTCTGTCTGTGCTGAGTGGATCAGAGATGGGTCAGAAGTTTCCCGATCTCTTAGCAGACCAAATCACTTGGATTAATATTTTGCCTCTCTTGGGTCTTTTCTTGTGTGGGCTCGAAACCATACTGTGTTACCAGAATAAACTTTTGCTCAGAATGCCATGTGAATATATCCTAAATTTTATTCTTTAGTGCTACATCTCCTAATTTCTAAAGAATGCATCTAATTTGACAAATTTTTCCATTACCATATGTTGATACATGAGATGAAGTGAGGTTATCTGGGTGCCCTTATGGCAGTATGGGGACTGTCTCAATGCTTTCCTAAACTGAGTAGCAGAACATGTTTATGAGCTCTAACTTAGCAGAGTGCATACAGGTTGATGTTGAAAAGTCAGACATGCCTCTTTCCCTGAACTGTGTGAATTTGAGCTCATGGATTGCCAGCTTGTATGTGATCGAGGTGAAAAAAAAAGACACAAAACCTACTAAAATGCAAATCTACATCATATGACTGCAACCCAGGGAGGGATGGTGTAACATTTCTGTCACTGAACACTCCAGGAAAAATATTTTTAGATTAAGAAGTGTAAGCAAAAGGAATTCAAGTTTGATTACCTTTGTAAAGATTTGTTTTAAGCACTTACACCTTAAAGATTTATTTATTTATTTATTTATTTTAAGTAAGCCTCTGGGACTTATTTTCTGCTAATGGCCTGGCCGGGAAAGAGCTGAAACAGCAGAATTCCATTGCTAAAGTTCAGATTGATTGTCACTGCTTAACACTGCTTTATAGCCTCTCTGGAACAAAGAAAATATCACCTTTTAATATATAGTTATAATATTTTAAGCTAGGAAGGAAGGAAAAAAGAAAGAAAATAAATTTAACAGCCCTTCCTATTTCCAAAACAGACTTTATGAAATAGGGGATTATGGTTTTTAAATTTGCATTCTGTTTCAGCAGCCTTTTCTATCCAGAACCTACCTTGTAGGTTTAGATTAGGTTAAGTGCAATAAAGTAACATTTGATTTTTCTTGTTAGCAGTGAAGAAAAAGATCAGGGATACATATACTGGGTTTTTGCATTAGATTTCTGTTATATGCCTGGTGAAAAAGAGAAAAAACTGAAAAGAAGTAAAAAAAAAAAATTGAGGCTTCTTACTTAGAGGTTGGGCTATTTTATTAATAAAATAAGACCTTTGAAGAGTTCTATGCTCCATTTGTACTGTTTGTGTGGGCATGAAATAATTAGTAGTCAAAATTTAAATGAGAATTATGCTGTCTGGGGTTGATCCAAGTCAGACCCCTCCAATATGCTATCTTTTGAAGTCCACAGACACTTCTATGGCATGTCTTGGCACACTCCTGAGTGTGCTGTTGTATGTGAAAATCTAAGTTTCTTGCCTTCTGCATAGTTTAAATGTACGAAATGGGTTAAATCGGTGTGGTAGCCCTAATTTTGGCTAGCTAGGTTAATAATTCTGTTGATCCCCAGAACTGCCACGTGCCAAGCCTCCAGGCACGGCCCCAGCATGGCTGGTGTTTGTCTTTGGCATGTGTGGCCCCTGAGCCCACTGCACGAGGGTGCTGATGAGTGCTGCCACACAACTTGTCCTCAGCAGCCCAAGGACAGCTCCAGCCTGCCTGCTGAACAGGTACCTGGGCAGGAGCTCAGTGGGAAGCTGAACATCATGTTCCAAGCTGCTCTTTCAGATCAATCTAAAAAGCACGGCAGTGCCTCAGGTACACTTTTTTAATATGTGATCTGCTCCTACTAGTATTTTTTTCAGCTTCGGTTAAATCTGGAATTAAACATTAATTCAATCTATAATGGCTTTTGCTTGAAACTGGGGCAATTTTAACTTCTGCTTACAAAACAAAATATTTTATGCCAAAGCTTATGCACATGAGTAGCCTTAAAGTGAAAGCTTTTTCACACTTATGACTTGAAAAGTCACAATTTCTAGTCTTAAATTATAGTTACCAGTCAAGAGACATTCCTTTTCCACTGTGCAGTGAGCTGTAATGGATGAGAAATGCACACTATGAAGCGTGTTTTCTTGTTTGCTTACTTTCCCAGGGATGACTAAGGAACAGCTCTTCACATCAATTACCATTGCCCAGCACTTAAACAAGGTGAGGTTGATTGGCAGGAACACCAAAATTAGTGTTGTGAAAGAATAGCTAAGATTTAGGAGCTTCAGAATAAGACCTATCACAAAGTTGGAGAAAAGAAAAAAAACAAACCAAAAACCCAACACGACAACTTTGGTATTTAAATGAGAAGTTGAAAATAAATTATGCATGAGCTCTAGACCAGAAGTGCTTAAGCGTTTTCCTTGTTTTATCTGCTTGCCCTTTGCTGGGAGATCGGGTAAAGTCACAGGTTCTGGTAGTGAACCTATGAGAGACAAGAGTCCAAGCATCTTTTGTTCCAGTCTCATGGTAACTGACATCTGACTGTCCATAAAATATACTCAGTATTAGCAAGGACATCATGTCAGAATGAATTAAAAAAAAAAAAAAAAAAAAAAAATTAAAAAAAAAAAACACCCATGTTTCAGATGTGGAGGAAAATATTTCAAAAGAGGAAGTATTTTATAGACATGGTGACTTTTATTATTGCATTGCAATTTCCTAGTATAGATTTGCAGAGTAAATAAGAGCTATAGGTTTTAGTTAAAGAAAAAGAACCTTTTTATTTGCTTTCTCTGTAGTGAGTTTGGATGAAAAGGTTTCTTTTCTCCTTTAGAAAAAGAAAAAAAAAAAGAAACATGAGGACTACAGAGAAGTAATTTTTATGTATTTCATAACACTTCCATTTCCTAACAGCCTCTCTTCCTCTTCTACCATAGGATCAATTATCATCCTCTCTTGCAGTTACAGGAAAAGGTCAAAAGTGAAATAAGAAAATACCAGCTTTCCTAAGGGAACAGATTCATAATGTGGAAAGGAGCCTGTAATTTGGCAGCTGTAGCTTTGGGAAGCTAAAGTTTAGTACAGGAAGAAATTGGAATGTCTCTTGGATGGGGAGATAGTGGTCATCAGAGAGTGCAGTTGACACGATTTCTCTTTGTAGAGCTGACATCGGGGTGCTTGGTGCTGTCACTGAAGGAAGGCAAGCAAAGGCTCTGTTTTATGCTATTGTCAGTTCTGCTTTTTTATCTCACATATCATGCTCAAAGCTAATTGTGTTTACTGTGCTCCTGCAAAGCAGGTAGTGAACACTGTATAATTAACTGGGAAATTCCAGCCCTCCTTTTTTTCTTCCAAACAGCATGTAGATTTCCTTCTGTCTCTCCCCTCTAACAAGGTTTGTAGTTGTATGCACATGGCTGTTATATTTTGTAATTTGTAATTTTGCATCTCTGATATATCTTCTGTTAATCTCTGGTGTAAGAGACAGAATTTTTATGCTTTTGAGTTTGGGATAAGACAATGTTAGACTCCATTTTGTAGTTTGAAATTAAGATATTTATTTCATATTTTGGCTCACAGCTAGTTCTCTTTTTGACTTCGCACACTTGCCAACTCATTTGTGTTGAATAATATAATCACTAGTCTACTAGAAGAGATGATGGTTTAAGAAGGAAGCAATGATAAGAGAACGAAAGATGGAGTAAAGATAAATCCAGATTAGACCTTATAATAGAAACTTATATAATTCCATTCACAGCCACAGGGTATGAAATAATGTCCTTCCTTCTGCAGAATGACCACCTGCAGGCTGACAGTGCAGTGGGAGCTCCTGCAATGGATGCAGATCCTAAGTCTGTAACTTTCATTAAATGCTGGGAACATATATCAAAAGAAAAGAAAAAAATCAATAAAAGTCATCTTGTTCACTTAGTTCAGTTCTAGAATTGGTCTTCTGTAACTTTGTATTGTTAATATACATCAGTCTATAATTTAGAACAAAATTGCCTATTTTCTCATCTAAAGTTGTTTTCTGAGTTTTGAACTGCATCAAACAACTGAAAATATGAAATGTCTCAGATGTAATTGGTGAAAACTTGACTGAAGAAGCAGCATCCAGTTATTGCAAAGTGTTTGTTGCCCATCAGCTCCTTTGGCCTTTTTACTCCTTAAGATTAACTTCAGCCATATAGGTCACTTTTGCCACTAGAACAGATTTTGCTTGCAAGCCAAGGAAAGGAAGTTGTCCTTATAGTGACATCAAGAGGTTTTATTATGCATATATATATATATTTTTTTTTAACTGTCAGAGAAATCATTCAGACTTTATCTTCTCTTGGGGATTAGATATTTGTTTGAGGCCTTTTTAAATGTGCTGTTATGCAGCTCACTTTTTGGTCTGTGTGCAGAAGCTGATTGTTCAGTGGTGTTGGGGTGTTTGGTTTTTTGTTTTTTAATTATTCTGTGTAATTTAGCTACTGTTAGACTGTTGGATAAATCTGAAAGATGTAATCAGAATTAATATCTACTAGGATAGAAGGGACTATCCAGGCTATAGAGAACTTCAGGTGTTAAATGAGACAGAGAAGAAGAAAGGAAAGCAAAGGGAATACATCTTGTTTCCTAGGGAAATAAATGCACCATGCAGCATTCTGTTGCCTTGACTGAGCTGCTTTAGGTGAACAGGATCATTTGTGCCAGATTTAGCCAGTTCATCATGCCCAGAAAAATTAGCTGACTCTTCCCCAGACCAATCATTTTACAGCTGTCCTTAGTCACAGACAGACTCCTACTAATTAGACCATGCTGTCCCTTACACTGCTGATTTTATTAGTAATACATTTAGCAAAATACTGTATTGTGTACTTGCCATTGTCTGGGGTTTTTACTTGTATATGCTGTCCTTTTTTCTGTCCTTTTCCCTGTCCTTCTATTGAAAACTGGTTAGTATAATTTTATTTTTCTTTCTAGGGTATTGTCTCCTAGAGAATAGAGATTTCTTACAGGTGAGAAAGAAAATCAGTTTGTTTTTTATTTTACTGGATAACCTAATTTGACTTCTACCTGTACTGCGAACATGACTGTCTACAACAAAAATGTTATTCTGTGTCCTTGGGTCCTTGGGGGTGGTTTTTGTTTGTTTGTTTGTTTGTTTGTTTGTTTGTTTTATTTGGTTGGTTGGTTGATTAGTTGGATTGGGTCTTTTTGTATATTCAGGTTTTTTTAGAGTGGTGAGAAATTGCACTCATATATAATCTATGTAGTAGCAACCAACAATTTTGATTTGCTGCTAAAGCATCATCTTTTCCTTGTGAAATGTGTGTATCCCCCAAATATTTAATTTATGCAGGGGGAAGAGATTCTAACAATTTCACCAGTTCTTTAGAATGCAGATGAGAAGGTAGAGAGGTGAACATGGAGTTCTTCTTTGACCTTTGTCATTCATAATTGTCACCTGTAAGAATGCCTAAGACATGGACTTTTGTGTAGTTTATACTTCATGTTTATATATGCTTTCTAACTAAACAGAACAGTAATGATGGGCTTAAGAAACTCTGAAACATGGTAGACTTAAAATAATTAAAATATTCACCCTTCATTTGTTCTTCATAATTCATCTTGCCACACTTGATAATTACGAGAGAGATTAAAAGCTTGCTTGTTCTCAGCCAATCTCCCTTTCATACTTGATCCCCACAGTGAAGTTGCACTGCTGCATTTCTGGTATCAAATTCATTTCCATAGCAGCACAGCTCTCTGCTGTGGCATCACATGAGTAAAATGATTTTGACTTCACTGTGGGGTTAAGCTTCTCCAAAGGGAGAAGGAAGAGAAAAATAAAACCTCCTTATGGAGAAAAAACAACTGCAAAAGCAATGCATTTGATAGCTTGATCCAACAACTGCAAATCCTGTGAGAATTCTCCTTATTTTATGTCAGTGGGGCTGCTCAGTAGGGATTTCTTTCACACTAAGAAATAAAGGGTAAGTCCCACAGTGTGATAAATTCTGTGGTTTTTTCCCCTCTCAAAATACTGGGGTTTTTTCTGAGATTTAATTTATCTGAAAAATTTGTCCTTAAAGCATATCTATCAGGATTATTTCACATACAAATACAATACTCACATGCATGCTCTTTTCTGATCACACGCTAAGAAACCCAATACACAGTATTTGGCAAAAGATTCATAAAGGAGTGTTAGATGTATGCACATAAAAAATAACAGGAGTGGAATGTTTTCCTTTTCTGCCTGGTATAGTTTAAAGATTGTGATGACAAAGGGCGTTCTTGGAGAAATCCAAACCACCACCAGGAAGAGAGGCAGGAAATGAAATCACTGTAATGAGAACTGTTGTCCACTGCTCTGCTAAGAAATGAAAGACACTTTGATGATGGGTGCAGTAGGCTAATGTTGGTCAGTCTCCTGGAAAATAGAATTATGCATAGCTGGTAAACTCTGATAAAATTAAGACCGAAGTCAGTCAGTGACAGACAAATACCAATTGTAGTCTAAAGATTAGCAGGCTCAATTTTGGACTCATAATGTTTAAAATTCTTCTACTGCTGTTTCTAAATGTGCTAGTTTAGCAGTGTATGCATATTTTTAAAGGAAGAGGAATACACTTCTAGTTGGACTTCCATTCAATGCAAAATCTTTGTAGTTATAACAGCTAAAGCTAGTCTAAAAATATATTTAATCTGAAATCTAATTTTTAAAAGAATTACTAATTTTGAACCATGCTTTGGATTTTCATATTAAAAGTGGATTCTCGGGAGAGGTAGACAGAGTGAAAGACAGATAAAAGATGTAGAAATAAAATGGCTCTTTCCTCCCTCTTCATCCCCTCTCAGAAAGTCCTCTGTCTATTTGGGCCAAGAACATACTTGACAGTGAAAATCGGTGGTACACAGGTGGTGGAGTAAAAAGCACCTGGAACTATGCAACAGTTTGAACCATTCTTCCATCTACAATGTTTTTGAGTTAAAAACCTATTTCTGAATTAAAATGCAACCTTTAAGCAAAAATATTTTATTGTTTTAATTTTGATAAATGGGAAATAAAAGTAAACATGATTCTTCTTTTGTGAAATGTAACAAAGAGCCAGACTATACAATGAGAAGCCATTACACCTAATGAAGTGTCATAGATGGCAACCACACCAGGAAATTGAAAAGAAAATGCTACAGATCTTTGTAAAGAACTTGGCACCATATAGATGGAAAACAGTCTGCAGGAGAAATGAACTCTCTCTTTCTCAGCTGACTCACTCTTTAGGAGTTTCCCTACAGCATTAGCTGGAATCTGACAGATGGTATGGAGAAGATCAAGGCCGTGAGCCCATGTCATACACCAGACTTAATTAAAATTTCTTTTTTCTTAGCCGTTCTTTTCCCTGACTCCCAGCGGGGCATTCAATGTGCGTGAAAGGGTAAAATGAAAGCTATGCATATGGAGAAAAGTTCATGAAGAAGTAAAATGTTTAGCAGTCTGTCTTAGTTATGGAACCACAACTGGAAATTGTGTGTGATTCACAAAACTAAGTTGCTTACCATGTGTCATGATTTAGGAATGATACTCTCTAATTCAGTGTCCCCACCAAGGCTCTCCAAACCTCTCACCGCCCTCTCTCCATTCCCTGCTGCCCTGCTTTCTCCTCCCCTGGGGCACGACTGAGAGAATTGGAGGCACAAAAGGCAAAGATCATGGGTTGAGATAAGAACCATTTACTGGAAATAGCAATGAGATAAGAAAATTAACAGTAGCAGCAACCCTACTAATGACAGAGGGTACAAGAAAGGAAACAATTCAACAGAATTGTTACCCCTCTGTAACAGAAAATACTGGATGTCTCCCTCTGCCACCAGCTGTCCATCAGGAGGCACTCATTCCCCGTGGAAGAAAGCCCCTTTCCCCTGGCCCTGGCAATTGAGCTGAGGTGGTAGAGAATAACCTCCAGGTCCTGGCCATGCCCCCTGTCAGTTCCTGCAAAAATTAACGATGTCCTGGCCAGAACCAGGACACCAAACCAAAAAAAGATGAATTCATCCTTCTCTCACCCCTAGATTACCTATTTTAGAAACATTTTATTGTATATATCAATTGCTGTTTAGGTTACTGATACAAATATCCATATCTCATGATGATTTAGATTTTGCAATTGCTGAGTATGAACAGCAATTCTTTAAGGTACTGAAGAAAAAAGTTCTCAACAGAATTGTTTTTGCGTGTTGGGGACTAACCATAGTTGCTTTGTAGGTGCCAAATGTGAAAGTGAATATCCACATGCTGTATTTTATTGCACTGCACTTTGTATATGAGAAGTCATCAGCAAGCCTGAAAAGGGGGAATTAGCCTGCATTTCCAAAGGAACAAACCCCATTACACAACCGTGATGTGAGCCAGAAAGATGTAATTCTGGAATGGAGAATGTCTATAAGAGATGTAACTATTACCACTCAGCAGTCACGGGGATGGTCAAATAGTAGATGATGTTGAGGGTTCAGAATGAGGTGTCCAGGAGTGAATGTACTTCTGCTTAATAAATCATCAGGTTCCTTTAATCTGTTCATCACACAATTTGATTGTTTCATTTTTTCGTTATAGAATTGTGCCTGTATTCTTGTGATGTGTTGCTAGCATGGGAAGGAAATTTGCATTTAGGAATGCAAATTTCTAAATTGCATTTAGGAATGCAAAATAGTTATGAGTGAGCACAGAGGGTTAGACATCACTCACAGAAGGGAATATACCAGGAGATGGAGAAGTAATGGTGGGATGGGGAAAAAAACTAAAACAGTTTTTTGTTTATCCAAAATGGATTTCTGGCTATAGACTTAGTTTTGACTGTTTGTCAGGACACAGTTTCAGAAATATATCAGTGATTACTCAAGCCCCGTGGTAAAACATGATTACTCAAGCCCCATATTTTTGTCAAGTTTTGTGTTTCTAAAATGCGGTTAATAACCTTCAAGGTGATACTTCTGTACAGACCAAGTATACGTACAGTGATCTTGTCAGCCATAGCCATATATTTTCAGCTGTCTCTATTTTTGTTCAGTTCTTAGGCAGATGCCAATTTCTCTTTCTTTTTCCATATACATCCTAAGTACACAAAAGCTGTTAGATGGATTGCCCAGACTCAGTCTGAAGGTCCTCTTAGGATTTTTGTGTTCTAGTCTTGCTTTTCACAAGTTTCTGTTTACTGCATAGTTGGGATTGCATAAATAGTCATCTTCATCTATACATCCACTTACACTCTGTTAGAAACTACATGGTGCTGTCATTTATTGATTAGTAATGATCTAGTTTGCTTTTCTTGTCCCCAGTATTTTCTTTCTTTTAAATGAAAAAGTATCCATGGGTGTGTTTAACTTATTTGTTTACCATCTGCTCAAAAAAGTTGAAAAAGTAAGCACTGTACGAGTGTGCTTTTATTGAAGAAACAATATTTCTTCCTAAAAGTATGTCTTAGTAGAAGTTAAAATGTTTGAGCAAGAAATGAATAAAATTTCAAATCTGCATAACTGCAAACCACAAGATTTAATCAGTATTTAATCCATAAAGAATCAAATCTCACATTGACAAATTAGGGGGAGTGCCTGAGGAGTCATTTGGTTAGTGTTAATATTGTATTATACAGTCACCTGAGCTGGGGTATAGAAAGTATTTTGCAAACTTCTGAAAATAAAGAGATGTGATGTTCACTCAGAGAGATTATGTTTCAGTTTTGCAATTGTTTGCTATAGAGCCATCTGAGAGTACTAAACTATTCATTTCCAAAAGTGTAGTTCTATCTATTCGGATTTATGTGCAGGGATGGCTCATGCATTTAAAATTTTATGTACAGTGAGGACATACAGTTGAGGTACAAAACAGAATTTTGAATCAAAGGATGTGTGTTTGAATGGACTGTGGTGGTCCTTATGCAAAGACTTTCTAACTCTGATACTTGATAATATTAAAAAAAAAAAGCCAGATTTAAAAAATCATGAGTCTTAGATAAGGAGATAGGGCTGCCCGTCTAAAGATATATAAATATCTTACAGAGTTTTTACCTGCCTGTTAGCAAGAAAAGAAAGTAAAAACATAAAGCAAATAAAGTTTAAAAAAATTTTTAAATTCCTAAAATGAGATCCAGTGCTGATTCCCATTATGCTTCCTAATGATGCTCATTACAATCCTAACTACATTTTAATGCTAAATTCTAATGCCTCCATTCATCATTGGGATGAAATACAAATGCTGACAATTGACACACTTAAGGAGGTTCACAGAACTGAAAACTGTCTGTGCATATTTATCAGAAGAGACAAAGCTGTGCTGGTCGAAGTTAAGGACTACCTCTCAGGGCAAAAAAATTGAAACAAAAATCCAAACACAGATGGAAGAAAAAAAAGAGTAAGGGTCATCCCCTGAACACAGCTATTGGTATTTACAGACTTTTTAGGAATAGCTTTCTACTTGCTAATTTTTTGGTGCAAAAAAACCTTATTTTCAAGAAAATACTGAATATAGAGAAAGGAGAGAAGAGTGGAAAAAAAAAACCATTCTGAATGATTTTGATAAATTAATTTGAAATTATGTTACCAGCAGTTTCATATGTTATAATCTTTCACATTTAGATGTTCACTCTAAACATTTGAAAATTTGTATGCCTACTCAGTTAGCTCTTCAAAATTATCAGTTGTCAGTGTACACCTACGTATTATGATGCATAGCATACCTATAAAATTAATGCTGTAAACTGATCTTTAAGATAAAAAATAAATTGGTTCCAAGGTTTGAAATGTAAACATCCCAAATGCTTTATTTAATCATTGTTATGCTTTCCTACATTTTCTCATTCTTTTGTATAATAAAATCTCAACAAATGTGGAGATCTATGATAATAATGAACACTAGATTTCAGTAACTTATTTGGTGCAAAGGAAATTTTATCTGGATGGTTGACAAAGCTGAATTCTCTTATATGTGAATACTAATTCTCAGTTGTCCAATATAATACAACCCTAAAGTTGAAACTAGAGGAATAAGGCTTTTTGTAAAGCTCCTACTACAGTGGATGTAAATATATTAATTCTGTCCTTATAAAATCAAATGCTAATATAAATCTTCCATTAGACACTTTAGTTAGTGGTTTTCACATAATATCTTTGAGTAGCACTGAAAATGTACTACTGACTTTTCAACTGTTAAGATCTGCCTGTGCTGAACTAATCCTGTTTATGGTGGAGGGAGGGAGGAACCAAAGACATTCTTTCTAGAAAATTGTATTGAGTCTCTCTTCTTCTTTGTAAAACTCCTTTGATTTTTCTGTTTGTTCTTCATGCTCTAGATTGTTATATTTACTGTATCAGAAACATATTTTTCTTTCCACTACTCTATTTCAATATTTTATCATATTATTTTCTCCCTTTCTCTCTTCACTTTTCTTTTACTCTGCTTTTTCTCTCCACTTTCTTTTTGCTTCTTTACATTTCCCACCTCGCTATCCTTCCTGTACTTTGGCTTCTTTTAAATAAAACTCTTATGTCCAAGTTACCATGATATAAAAATGTAAAAAAAAATCCTCATTCAAAACTTTCAGAGTTCTTTCTGTATGGCAATACCCTGAGGGATTGATGAGGAGGAATATGGGGGCTGTACACCACAGCTAAGTCTTTTAGAAATAGGTAAAGACAGTGCATATGTACACGTATGGTTGATTTAATATAATGTGTGAAAGTGATTCTCTTGGAAGAATTTCTGAAGACAGAAAGTAAATTACGTTTGTAAAATATTTAGGTTTCCTCTTCTGTTAAAACAATTCCATCAGAAAATTAAATTTAAAGCTCACTTCTCTGCTTAGTATTTGTCACTTTCCATTATTTGCAATTTTTTTTGTTCCAAAATCAATTATGTTTTTCCCATTTGATGCTACTCTGCACTTCAATTTTTACTCTTTTAGCAGAAGTATAGTTACTATTACTTTTAACCAAAGCTGATTGTTTAGTGGCTCTAGGTCTATCTTGACTCAAAAAAAATCCTCAAACCATAAAAGTAGTATTATAGTAAATGAAGGCTGACTAGGGTTAAGAAAGTTCAAAAGAATTTTATTTCCTTTTCTGCCTGATACATAGTTGTGGGCAATCGTAAAGAGATATTGGAAAGCTGGGTAGAAATATTGCTGTAATAAAGATTTAGAACTTTTAGGCAAATTACCTACCATTTTTGTGTCCAAAAAGGGAAGTCTTGAATGATAACAGAAAATAAAAAATAAAACTAAATCAAAAAAAAAATCCTCATACCCAGCTTCAAACATGGCACATGCAAAGAACTGTGTATCTTTTTCTGTTCTATCATATATATAGCCTTCAAAAGTAACCGCTGAAAAATTCTACCTATATGGCCATATGCTCATATCTACTTAATTTATCTTTCTCCTCTTCAAATACTTGCAAAATCTGGGTTGAAAGTGCCATCATAATCCATTTATCTAGACACAGTTAAATGATATAATTGAACTTCAAATAAGTGTATTAGGTATTTCATGGTCTTGACCTATAGCAGTGTTGTGCAGAGTGGTGAATTTTTATCTTTTGAGTAGAAAGCAACTCTTAACTTTTGGCAATGGTAGCAAGTCTTGACAACTTCAGACAATTTGACAACTTGAATACTTCAGACCTTTACTTATATTAGGGTAATCTGAAAACACTCTGTTAATTACTATTTGTTTTGTAAAAATTTCACATAACCAGAATATTATCATCACTTATAAACATGGGACACAGATCTGACTAGACTTAGGATCTTTGAAAAAAAATGGAAGTGGGAAATTATTGGCTTTTTTGCTGGTTATCCAAATGTTCAGAAACAGATAGATCTGGCTCAGATTTCTTCCCAGCCAAGGTATGATGCACCCACTAATGCCGTTGTACTTTAACAGAGTTCACAAATGGCACACTGTGGCTCTGTATGAATCCTGGCATTCTTGGGAGTTTTGCTTCTGATCAGAAGATCATTAGTATTAAAAAGAAAAAAAAATAGTAATGCAAAAATAGTGATGTCATGCCAGGAAAATCAAGAACTGATTTCAAGCTCATGAAAGGTAGCTACTCCATTCTAGAGGTAGACAAGTTGTAACTGCAGCAGTGCTATGTGTAAGAGGGAGGTAAATGGAAGTTTTTTCCCATGATGCTGTCAGTGTATCAGCTTTTATATATGATAAAATGGTCCCTGAAATCTAAATTTGAGTACAATTAAAATGAGGCACCAATTAATGCACACAAACCATGCTCACATCTGTGTGGAAGACTGTTGAGGCTAGCTGGTGCTGAAGTAAAGTACAGGAACATGTTTCTAACAGAACAATTATTTCTAGGTCTCACGTAATAAAAAGGAAACTTTGCACAGCAAACTAGTCTTTTAGACTGTCTTTGATGTCCTGTAAATATATGTCTAGATCTTTAAAAATGAACTCCTAATAATAAAGCAACTTTTAGATTCATCTTGATCCTTTCTGTGTGCTCTTACTTGGAGTGAGAGTGATTGATACTCAAGTTATTTCCTGAAATGTAAATGATTAAGGTAATGCCATTAGGAAAGCTATGAAACTGTAAATTTCTTATGAAGCAAAAATTACAGTGTAGTCTGATGTCTGGAGACCCATTTCACAGCCTTGCCAAGAAATAAAAAGAAAATAGATAAGCTGGAATACACATCATGTGGTCTACAGGTCTGTACTTGCTGAAGTGATGCTTGTTGCAGTTGACTGATAGCTGGTGTTTCATATTTGCTGGAGTTTCTAGATTATCTACTTGTCTGAATTGCTCCCAAACCTTAAGAAATTTGGAGAGTTCTTTTTCTGCATTTTGCATTGGAGTTGAGTCCAAGTGTTACCCAGAAGTCTTTCAATCAGTATGATGACTTCTCTTTTTTTGCTTGATTTCTTTTCTTTAAAAATATTTTGCACCAGAATTCCCAATCCCCTTATGGCTGTTGTTTACAAGTGAGTATTGAGCTCCACAGAATTACAGCTGGAAGATACTATTTCACTTCTAGCTTTTATGCTTTCCTTTCACGTCTTGTCTTCAATGGGAGCCAAGATTATATCCTCTTTATAAAGGTTATCTTCTTAAGACATGATTACAGAAATCCATTGTGCTGTTCTCTGATCCAGAACCAGATTTTGTAATTATGTAACTGCCCTTTAAATAGATACATTTGTGCATTAGAAGGCAATCCTTTCAGTGGGAGAGAAGCAAACAATGGAAGGGCATAATACTCTTCATCCGGTACAAAGTGGAGGGGAGAAGGGTGAAGACAAGTATTGAAGGGGAGAAAAAATGTTAAGAGGAGCTAGGTGTCATTTATCAGTAGCTTACTGCAAGTGAGTGTTGGATGCTCTTTCCCATCTCTATGGGAAACAGAGAAAGATACCCAGAACAAATGACTCTGTTTTGTGTTTGCTAAACGGCTATCAGACTTAGTGGCATTTTAAATAGGTGCATAGAGAAGCATCAGCACCTTGCCCTTCTTAGACTTCCTTTGCATTTTGCCAGAGGAAAGTATGTGGGATTTGGAGAGCCCTGGGGTCTAGTTGAGACAGGCCATAACATAATGTCCTACAGAAGAGATGAGAATAGCACTTTCCAGTGGAGTGTCAAAGACACACTCATGCATTAATGTAACAATTGTGATTTTCATTGATTTCCCAGGAAAACTTTCTGATTTTCTTTCTAAGAGCACAACATGCAACCCAAAAGAAGAGACCCTAGCCTTGTGGGGAACTTTGAGTCTAGTGCAAAGAATTAGCCAGTTGGTTACTGTGAGCTTTTTCTTTTTCTTCCGGAACAGACTGTGCTTGTGGTTTTAATTTTCAGTTAGTTAGCAAATTTATTGTTGCAGGGAGATGTTGTTTAGGTTTAGGATTGTTTCTATCCATTACTTGTCCTAATTACCTTCTATTTTTTAGGGAAATCTGTGATGTGAGACCTGAAACCATGCTCAAGATATGCCCTCTGACAGAACTCTCTAATTTGTTGCAGCTTTACAGTTCATTCTCACTGCATTAACTTGGTTTTGTTGCTATTCTCTTTCTTTTCTTAAAATGAGATAAACTTGCTTGCTGAGGTAAACTCTTCATAAAAGCTAGCTGAACTTTGGGGATGCAGTACTTAAAAGGAGAATGGGATTTTGCCCTCTAGCTGTGTTTATTCCTCACATCTATTTGTTTATTTACTAAGTCATGGTGCGAGCTTTTCTATTCATTTGACATCTACCAATCCAATAAAGATGGATCAGAGTTCCCTCAGGTTTTTTCTTGAACCTGCTTTTAAGCACTAAAGTATGGATCTTGAGTCCAACATTCTGTTATCCTACATGAACGCATTTTACATTCTTCCAAACCAGCACATTAAAACCAGCTTTGGAACAAAACTGAACTTTTGTTTCTTGCCTTCACAACTCCTATGGGATGTAATTTTCAGAACCTCAGTTATCAGATGGTTAATAATAATTTTATAGCTTTAAAAATAGAGATTATAATCTAGGCATTATTAAATTTGTTCTTTACTAACACTTTTCTCTTTATCTATGTTTTCTTTCTATTTATGGTATTTGCTCATCTAATAAAAGTGTGGAAAAGTCATATTTTTTCATTCTTCTAAGAAGGATGAACAAATAAAGCTCAAACTTCACTGTCTTCATGCCTTTTATCAGCAATAAACTGGTTTTCTCTTGGAGACTGAACTGAAACAAATTTCAGTAGGAGTTTGGCCATCGTATAGAGCTCAAAATCAAGCCTAGTTATGTCCTAAAGCCTGCAGCAGCAGAGCACCATCAATAATTGTTACTCTAAGAGGTGTTCAAAGCAGTTTACACCAAAGTTCCTCTGTCTGATATATTTCACAAAACATAGATTGAAATTTTTAAAAAGGCAAAAAATCCCCAAACAAGCAAACAAGCAAAAAAACAATCGCAACAAGATGTAAAACCAAAACTGGAGATATTAAGACTTGAAAGGTAATAACTTGTCTAAAATACTAGATACATTTTTCCTTTCTAAGCAGAGACACTTAGTAAAACTGAGCATTCAGAAAAGCTTAATAGTTGGCAGAGATTCTTTATTATTTGAGCTGGCTAACCAAGGTGCGTTATTTTTGTGCATCAGAATTTACAATATACAGCAGTGGTCAACAGCAGTTTGCCTACAGGGTTTGCAATGTGGAGACCTTCTCTCTTCCTCTTAGTTTCACGTTTTCAAAGTTCAGTTAAATGAAGCAAATACATTTAATACAAGTAATCTCTCCAGTGTTTTATCAGTTGCATTTGTGCTCCAGATTTTTGTTATTGAGGTGTTTGATACTTGGATTAATCTGCCTGCCAATGCCAAGAGCATTTCTTAAAAATTCTTTTAAAAATCTATTTTTGATGATGACAGGTTGATATAGTTTTGGTGATGTTTTCTGATCTAGTTACTGATATGCTTCTTAAGGCAAATCTTGATAGCCTGCTGAGTTGATTCCTGTTTGGCAAATTTTGAATTTAATTCCCATGTTAGGTACTGATGATCAAAAATTGGACAAAGTTGCTGTTCTAGATGTTAAAAAAGTGTCTTGTCTCATTGAAGATAAGAGTAGCAAACTTGCTATGCTGAGTTACATACTTCAGTATTTTTCTTCTTGGAGAGCAAACCTCATTAGATGAATAGTGAAGTTTATTTTAGCAGAAAAACAAGCAGCTCAGCCCTCAGATATTTATATATCTCATCTACAGCTGAAGGATACTCTCTTGCACAGAATGGCAATACATATAGCACTTGGTATAACTTTTAAAGTAAATATGCTTAAATATTATGTTTTCTTTTTCACTGCTTTACCTATCTGCAGAATGTAATATTTAACATAGTATTTATATTGTTCAGGTCTTGCTCTATAAATTTGCTGTATGCAATTCAGAATTAGGCTGGAAGAACTTTACCAGAATTCATCAAACGTGGTTGAAATGAATTTTTGCCAGCTCTGAGAGAAGATGCTTACTTGCAGTATTTTCCTGTAAGTCTACCATACCCTAGAGAAAACTGCTTGGGTTGTGGGTATGATCTGAAAGTCAGGACCGCTTTTGGTCTCTTCTGCAGCAAGGAGGAGGAAAATGTGGATTCCATTATTTGCCAGTTCTCACGTTGCATTTATTTAAAAGTGCCAAACACTTAAGAGAAATGCTGTACTCATTTATTGTGTTAACTGGGCCTCAGTGAGGCTCTTGGCTTCTTAGTTAGTTTCTAATACTCTTCTGTGTTTTTATTTGTTGGTGAGGATGTGCTGGCTTAGGGGCTAAAAGAACTTGCTACCAGCTGCAGTTGTCTTCTATTTCTCTGGCAGAAATATTAAAATATTTTGTCCTGCTTTAAAGATACAGGTATACCAGAGAGAATGTAGCCCTTACTTAGGAATTAAGATTTAGAAACACAAGAGTTAAAATTACAGACATGTATTAAAATTGAATTTGGATTTTTATTTTTTTTAGGAGACTAGTTTTCTTGTTCTATTTATTACTGCCTCTCTTACAGAAATTCATAATCACCCGAATGGACTCTGTATCTTTTTCTGTCTCATCATCATACACTCTGTTGACATACCATAAAGGCTTCTCTATGTATCTATTTTGACAAAGTATTAGTGTTCAGAACAATCTGTTTAAATAGTTCATTACATCCTTCAGTGGCCTTTGTGTTCTCTCTTACTGCAGGAAAATAACTTTGCATATAAAAATTGTAACACACCTGTTCTTCCAAAGCATCTTTTAAGCCATAGCTTAGCTATGCTATGGAAAATATTTTTTCAAACTGTGGATTGTGTTGGACATTGACTTTAAAAGCCTGTTCTGGGGCCAGGTGCTAAAGCAGACCCATTTCGTCCATGAGTTCAGAACAGTTAAGTGACTAATACTCAATCGATATTTAGGCAACAAATTATTGATACTTGCTTGTATTTAAGTTCTTATTTTGCAAGTACATTTTTGAGTAAAAATTTGCATTCTTACAGATTCCTTTTGATTTCCATATTTGTTAGTGCACATTCTGGTATTGCTAAATGGCAAAGTTTCCAGAGCAGGAATGAGAATAGCTAGGTAAGAAATGAGAATTCAGAAAGTATTTCCGAGTCAGCTTACACTTTCTTTTTTGAAACCCTTCCTTAATTGTCTTCTACCAAATTTATTTACTTGGTTTAAGTATTGCTGTTTCCTCCTTGTGAAGACTGCCAATTATAGAGTAGTAAAAAACACTTGCATTCTTTCCTAAGTGTGAAGTTATCATAAGCAAGCAGCATTTTGCTACGTGCTTTTGTCTTTGGGTTTTTTTATTATATATGTAATTGCTATAACTTTGATGAATAAATTTTTCCTCAAATTAAAAAAGCATCCTTATGTTAAAAACAATAGATCTAGTTCTTCAATACCATCTCATCCTGGGCTTAGTGACTGTCCATGGTACATTTTTCTAAGTCTGGTTTCAAATTGTCGCCACTGATAATTAGAGTGAATACTTATGTTGCATAATATAATATTTTTACTCCTTTACCTCTCCTCATTCTCTTTCATTTTAAAAAGTTCTCAGCATCTTTTTATTTCTGTATGTTGTACATTTTTCACCATATAGACAGAAAATGGGAGGGTAAACTGCTTAATATTTTTAGCTACTTAATTTGTTCCAGTGCTCATAATATTTATGTTTGTGATGTTTCTGCATCATAGATGGGTTATTTTGTGAGCATTCTTAAGAGACTCTCCATGTTTTAAACCTTTAAAATCCATTTAATATTTTCCAAGTCCAATTTTTAAGTCAAATCACTATTTGTTAAAGCAGTTCAATTTAAAATAAGTTCAAAATTCAAACCTCTGCACATTGGTTCCACTTCAGCATGCCAAAGAAACCTAATTCTCACAAAAATGCTATTTGATCCTAGGAAAAAAGAAAGATAATGGATTGACCCTCTACATGAAACCATAAAACAGAATTCTGGGTTTCTGCCATTCAAATGAATAGAAACCGGCAGCAATTCTAACACCTTTGCAGTTTCAATTTTATTGCATCTGCAGGCATCATGCTGGAATAGTAAACATTTTAATGGTCAGATTCTGTCCACTTATACCATTACTATTTCCCTATTATCTCCTATTTTTTGTGTGAAACGGAAAGGAAAAGGTGCCAGATTGTTGCAAATGAAATGAATGGAGATGCCATTTGCATTCATTTCAGTTGAAGCAAATCCCCTTCTTTCCCATTTCTTTGTTGTCCTTCAGAGAGATCTCTTACAGCTTCTGAAAATCCATGAGCCAGGCACTATATTTAGATAATGCTGCTGAAACCCCGTGCATCAGTCTGTTACCAGTGTGATAATGCTAAACCTGTCTCTATAAAAAGTCCATCATTTCTTTTAAAATCTAATTGATTCAGATTAATAGAAAGATTTCAGCTACACATGCTCTGAAAAGCTCATTTTTTTAAAATAAGGATGACTCTCTAAAGAATCCAGAGCACAGAAAACCCATATAAAAGCTGATCAGCTTATATACTTGTACCTTTTTCTTTAAAATAAGGTTAGCTGTGGCACTGTCCTGTGTTGTCCTTATTAAAGATGAACTTGCATATTTCCATTTCCTTGGCTAAGATACAAGTTATGAGTGTCAAGTCATATTTAATTGTTAAGCATGCAATACGTAGCATTCTGAATGCACTCTTCCTTGAGGCTGCATTGGTTTTGAAATGTTCCCCTTACTGGGCTATCTCCCATTCTAGAACTTTGCTCTATTTTTGCTCCCATGTGCCTCTGAAGTTTGGGGAAGTTAGCAGTTTCTTTAAAACTAGAGTTCTCTGTTAAGAAAACAAGAGTGTTTGGAGTAAATTGTCATGCCTGAAGATTTCTTATGCGGAGATACCTCCTTGGCTGACATGAGAGGAGACCCCAGATATGGCTGATCCTCAGGCCTACAGGTGAAGGAGAAATAACCAAGAGATTACTGAGGCAAGGAAATTATAGCATTGACTGCATGATCTCAAGAACTAGTCAGCTAAACTGAGGAATTGGGTTTTGCATTTAGAGTCAGCACTTTAAGACGAGATGGTTATTTGGGAAAAGAAGTATGCTTTTCAATCCAATACTGTTCATTACCCCAAACAGGTAGCACCTGAAATGACTTGTTGCCAGAGCATATAAAAGGAACATGTGTGATTAAGTGGGTATGTGTCATCTGTAGTCCTGGTTCCGTAACTATGGCTGTAGGCCTGCTCTTCAACCCTGATTCGCTGCAAAAAAAGAAACAATACTGCTAATTGTAACATGCAAAGAATAACTGAGGATGAATTCAGCTGTGTTTTCTTTCTTCCCATGGTCCTGTGGAGATGGGGAGACTTAATAGTATTTTCTTCTGTACCACACATAAGAACGCTAAAAAAAAAGTAATCAGAAAAATTCAGTAGATCCATAAAATTAATTAAATTCCAGTAAAAACAGCAGTCCCAGAAGATGACATCCAAATATTGCCACAGACCAGTAGTTCATACATTTTCATGTTAATGTGTTTTGACAAATAAAAATTTTATAGTTTTCAGATAGAGTTTAAAAATATTTCCAGACAGCTTTATGAAACAGTAGCATGTGCCCATCTCCAAATAAATCTTTGTTCCTCCGTCTATGATTTCAGAAGGGCTACCACTGCCACTACCACAGACCTGAGGGGCTGAGACAGTCTTCTCTGATTTCACTGGGAGACCAACAGTCTCAGAGAGCAAGGATTTAGCCTGAAAAAGAGATAACTTACAGAAAGGAATCTGTGCAGTTTTTCAAAATATTCTAGCTGATGTTCTTTGTTCATATGACTTAGTTTCAGGGAGCCCTGCAAGGAGCGGGGAGTTGGACTGAGTGTTGTCTGTGTTCCTTCCAACTTGAGATATTCTATGGTTCTGTGACCCTGTTCTCTTCCTTGCCCATATCTCCTGGACTGGCTCTGTGTTGGACATCCCCTGGCTTGCCCTGCGTCCCAGTCTAAGCTCCCATGCATGTACATGGGCAGCACAGGAAGGAGGGGTGGTACCTGCCCTGGGCCTGTACCTGTATGTATGTATAGCCTGTGCTGGGGACGCATGAGGGCCTAAGAGCCAGAGAAGGCTACAGGTGCAACTACTCCAGCATGTATTTTAACAGTGTATGTAATGCCCTGACTCAGGATAAAGTCAAAATACTCTTATGATGTGCCTTGATACACAAACAGAGACAGATATTGTAGAAATGTGTTTGTAATTACATGTACAGCCTGTCTTTTGTACACAAAACTCAGAATATAACATGTTTTATGGTATTCTAGAGGCATACATTTTGTACCTTGACAAAATTCCTAAATGTGTGGTAGAAATGAAGGCACAGATCCAGGTCAATGTTCTTTATAAACCGGGTTCCAGCCGGGTGATAAGCTCTCCACATTTCCTTGTGGTATATATATTAAGCTTTCTGTAAAAGAGAAGCTTTTAGAAAAAAACCACATATCAGCCCAAGAAACAGCCTTTATTGTTTCACAAGCATGGAAAAGTCCCAATCCCCAGCAAATTTCATACCATTTGGAAACTAACCATAGCTTCAAGCCAGACTATTCCATCTGAAATCCTCCAAGGCTGTTATAGTTCTGATATGAATTTGGATTCAAATGTTGTGGCTGGCTCATATGAAATTAAATACAAATACAGATCCAAGCACTCCTAGCTCTGCCAAAGTATCTAGATTTGGTTTGAAATAACTAGCTTAATCTTTATTCTTAACTTGATCTTTTTTCTTAACCAAAACTGTCTTTCTCACATATGATAAGACTAAAAGAGTGTAGTAGAAAAGAATTTTCCAACCATACGCCATAAAATGTCCTATGAGCTTGTGTTTGCCATTTTTAGATTACATGAAACCATTTCTTGCAATTTCATGCAGTCAGAGCCACACTGTTAATCAATCAACTTTCAGAAGGATAACCATTTTTATGTCACTAAGCACTCACTTTGGTTACTAAAGGTGGTTATTTATTAACTTAAGTCTGCAATTATTACTCACAAAGTAAAATATATAGGGTTTCTCCTCCTCAGCCTTTACAGGAGGAACATACAAAGGAGCATTCTGGGAGTGGTGGTGGTGGTGTAGGAAAAAGCCTGAGCAGCTTAAAAATTGTTCCTTCAAAGAAGTTCATGCATGTATACCATTTAGATGGTGAAAACATTTGTTCTCCTTGTTCCCTAGTGTTTGCAGAGCATTTGCCATCTACCCACATCACATATTCTGGTTCCGATAAATTAGATCACATTAAATTTCCACCAGATTGCTCTGATGTTTATGGATATTTTTCTATATTCCTTTTCCTATTGTTTCCCAAGCTTGTTCTGCCTTTTCTTTAGTGAGAAATTTTCACTATCCATTTTAGAGAAGTTGACTGTCTGTGGTGGAATTCTCAAGATGGTTCATGGCTAAACATCCTTATGCTGAAGGCTTATAAGTAATTTTCATCCCATTTATGCTCCCCCCTAATTTTTATTTTTCTTTTACTTTTGATGAGCCAAGGTGGTATAGCTGTGCTGATTACAAGGTAGCGAAATTACTGTCACAAGATGTGGTACAGGTATTGATGTCAGCAAAGGAGCAGAAAAATTCAGAGTTTTATGTTCATCATAGGTTTCCAAATACAACTCTTTGAATGCAGTGTCTAGCTCCAGAAGCAAATGGTGTCTTTGCAATCATGCAAAAAAAAAGTCATGAAAGAGCACTTTGGAAACATCAGCAAAGCCTCTCCATTATCTTCCTTCGTCCTTCTTAAATCCATAGGTAGGAAATGAAATTCTGTCTTTTCAGACTGCTGTCCTAATAGTTTTTTGTTATTTCCTTGTACTTCATCTGCATCTATGTCTTTTATTTTACTTAAATTGTAATGCTTTTACTGTTAAAGTCACTTTCATATTTCCTGCTTTTCAGAACGTAAGTGGTGTCTAAGCCTCCAGTATACTGTCGTGATAACAGTAATTAAACAGCAGCAGCACTGAATTGCCTAATATAGAAAAGGATTTGTGTATTGACTATTGAATGGGAAGGTCAGAACATAGAGTTTCTGTTGTATAATGCTCTTGACAGAAGCTCAACATTCAGTGTGAGTTTTGTTTTAGTCTTACAAGGTGCAAGGGATGCAATTTTTTACTGGTTTCTTTCTACGTCGCTTTAGAGGCTGTGTTGGGAGTGAAGATGGAGGTTGTAGAAGGAGAAAGAACAGCTGTGAAGGAGCAAGAACAGCACTGTTAGCTTCAGAAGTAGCGCAGGGATATTTTTCCTGGGCATCTAGAGGCTGTTGTGTGCATATTGTTGCAATCTGTAAAGTTAAAGTTGCAATTGTTAAAAATTGCTTCGGGAAGAACAATTAAAAGGAAAGACTCAGCAGGGATTGTTTTTAAACCTTCTATTTTCTTATTCAGGAGTTCAGAATTTTCCCATTTACAAAGTTTCTTATTGTAGCCTATTAATTTGTAATTTAAACTATCAGCAAAAATGTATCAGAAGTTACTTTCTCCTATACACATAATGCATACACAGCCTTCTCTAGGAAACAAGGACTGCAGGGGTTGTGTACAATTTTTGCTCTGTTTGTTGCATAATGCAGAAAATCCTGGTAATCTAAAACCTAAGCACTTTTGTGAACCACCCTTCCTGGAGAGAAACACTTTATGTGTTTCAGTAATAGGTAGAAAATAAGTTTATAAAGTAATTGAAGGTACAATCACAATTTCAGAGCAAATCCTGACAAAGGTCCTGAATAGAGCATTCTGTGTTCTCCAGCAAGTGCCGTTTTCCTTACTATCTTGTTTGCACTTACAGTTGCTTTCCGTGTACATGACAATAGGGCCTGCAATTGAAAGCAGACGGCAAGACAGGCATGACCAATAACACTTCACTGCTTTACCGATTCTTTAATAAAGTTTGGAAAATCAATTCAATTTCTAGCTTTTCTCAAAGAAGTGTTGCCCAACAAGATAGAGAATGATGAATGCTGATCTCTTAAAACTACTAAAGTATAAAGCGTTACAAAAGGGTTTTTTAATACAACAGTGTGATAAAGCAGGCTTCTGTTGATGAATCACAGTGATGTGGCTGTCCTAATGCTTATCTAGAACTGTGAAAAATGAAGTCATTAGTAAAAATAAAATGCATATATTACTGAATGCTGGAACATTTTTCTTCGCATGTTTCAGATTGGATTTTCAACTCCCTGTGTGACATTTACATGCACTGAGATGAAAATAAGATACATAAACTTAGTTTCTCCCTGTACCTCAGTAAAAATTAGTGAACCAAGAGAGCTGAAATGCCACTTGCTATTAAACCAAAGCTACCTGACAGGATAAAAGAGAAACCAGGACAGATGAGTATCATATACAAAGCATGAAAAGAGCATTGTAGTTACAATCCACAGACCACTTTCTGTCTTTGAACACCTAAGGATGAAACAAGGAAACAGAAGTGGAGAGAACTTGCTGCCCCATTGTCAGCCAAAGATTAATATCATAGTATCTCACAAATGCTGAAGTTAGGATATTAAGACGCTGAATATTATTTGATGTGTTACGAATACAGGTCACAAGCCTGTATTCAAATCCTACTTACAGCCTCAATCTGTCCCTGACACTGTCTGGTTATTTCAGGATTACTCTTGGGATGCAGTTTCTGTTCTGGTTTTACAGGAAGCAAACTGTTGCTCTCTCCTGGTAGCAGAGGATGGGGAAAAAGAGCTGTGGACTCACTCTATGGAGTTTTCCTCCTCTTCATTCCTCTGAAGGAGGTTGCCTCCTCAAATGAATCATTTTGCTGTTAACTGTCCTCTGAGCAGGAGCTATAGACAGGGCAGTTTGTCATTGCCTGGAGATACGTGTACCTACAATTGATCAATATAGTCCCCTCTTAAGAAATGTTTGGGTTATTTTTTCTCTTAGCATTAGTCTGGTTAGAGCTTAATGTAGTCTGATGTCATCTCAGACCACAGAAATGCATTTATGCCTCCAACTTGCATGAAGCGTTCAGGCATTACAAGCTTCTGGCCAGAACAAAACCCTCAAGGGTAGTTGTCATCAGTGCAGATATTATGGGAGTAGCACATTTGTGTTTTCCTTTCCATGCCGCCTTCTTGTATGATATCAAATTTTATGGAGTTTTGATCTTTTATCCAGAGGTTACCTTTTGGTATTTTGGGTTATCAAAAAGTGATTTATCAAAAGCTTAAAGAGAATGATCTACAACTTCCATGCCAAGCCACCACTTTCTTTTGAAGGTTTATTTCATCTGTTTAAGGTTTGATAATGGCCTGAGTATATACAGAAGGTGTATTTCTCTGATGCGATGTAGCTAAATAGTAAGTTGAACATTAGGGTGGGAAGGTATACTAAAAATAGATCCAAATGGATAAGTCCAAAGCAGACTACCAAAAGAACATTCTTCAGGTCACATGCTTCTGTGTTCTGAAACAGTAGAAAATAAAAAGTAGGATAGATGGAAATCACATTAATATATGTTGCAGGCAGAGATGCTCAGGTAGCAATATTTTTAATTATAGTATTCATAAACACAAGTCTGCACATCTAAAAAATAGAAAATAATGCCTTAGACTGTTCCTTTTTTGTGAGTTTTTTGTCTTAGTGGGGGAAACATGTACTAGGCATGCAGAGACATTAAGATGTTGGTTTTCTTCATTGCAAGCTAATGTGGATATGTCTCTTAGTTGTACAATTAATATGATTCCTATCAGAGTGTAGTGGTTCTTAACAATATCTTGGTTAGAGAGGCCCCAGCGCATTGTTTCCCAATACAGGACAGCATGAATGTGACTACGTACGTCAGTACGTTTGTATATTGTAGTGGCATGAGTTTGGCACTGCCAGTTTTGCAGGCGCAAAGATGCTTGTGGGTTCTTGAATACCCCTAATTATGCTGAAGACTAGAGTGGGAATTGTAAATGGATCATAGGATATATGGTTGCCTGGGTTTCACCCCTGCTGGCAACCAAGGCCCTGGAAGCACTCGCTCACTCCCCCACCAGCAGGACCAGGGAGAGAATCAGAAAGGTAAAAGGTAGAAAACTCATGGGTTGAGATGAAGACAGTTTAAAAGGGAAAGCAGAACACACACACAAACAAAGAAAACCAAGAAATTAATTCAGTGCTTCCCATGGGCAGGCAGGTGTTCAGCCATCTCCAGGAGAGCAGGGCCCCATCACAGGTAACAATGACGTGGGAAGACAAACACCATCGCTCCAAATCCTTCATCCTCCTTCTTGCCCCTGCTTTATACACTGATATATAATGGCATCCCATGGTCTGGAATATCCCTTTGGTCAGCTGCAGTCACCTGTCCTGGTTGTCTCCTCCCACCCTCCCAGGCACCCCCAACTTCCTGACCAGCATGGCCGGTCCGAAAAGCAGAAAAGGCCTTGGCTCTGTGTAAGCCCTGCTCAGCAACAACAAAACATCTCTGTATTATCAACCCTGTGTGCAGCACAAATCCAAAACACAGCCCCAATCCAGCCACTGGGAACTCTACTCCAGCCAAAACCAGCAGAATAGTTCAGACTGGAAGAGACCTCAGGACGTCTCTTGTACTTCCCCAGAGCAGAATCAACTGTGAAATCAGGCCAGGTTGCTCAGGGGTTTAACCAGCAAGGTCTTGAAAGCTCTGAGGGTTGAGACAACTTCTCTAGGCAACGAGGTAAGATTATCCTGGAAGGAACATCTGCTTTCCAAATTGGATCCACCAGAGCAATCTTACAGTAAACATTTATTTTGTCTTTTTTGTTTTACAGAATTTCTGTTTCTGAAAAGTGACAATTATTCTCCTTTTTATAAACAACCAGATTATGTAAGCATTCCTCAGCACTTCTTGGCTAAAACAGATTGATATGAAAAACCTGCTGAGAACAAGAAACTGGAAGGGTTGGAATAGAAATGAATGTAATGGCTTGCCCCTCTATGGACTAGAACATCATCTTTCTGTCCTTGGATCTTATTATGAGACCAGTCTGGAGTCTATTGAAATTCAGGGGGCTCGGCCCTGAGTAAAAATATTCCAAAAAGATAATTTGATTTGATTTCCTAGACTAACCTTCACACAATATCAGTGAATAGAGGAATACAATTTAAAAAAATTTTTTTTAGAGACAATGAACTTGAAATCAAGTATTATTTGACTATAGGGAAACAAGAAGCCTCTTCACCATTCATAATGTGTGTCTGAAAGATCACCAATACAATATTTTTTGTTCTGTTATTAATGATTATTAACTTATTCCATAATTAAATTGATGTTTAATCAAACAGTGTAAGCTGTATTCCTCTGCAAAATGTAAAAATAGAAAAATTAACTAAGTTTAGGGAAAGATCAGAAAATGAACAAGATTTTCTTTGTAAAATCTGTTAATAAATTCTCTCGAACATCAATGGCTGTAAGACAAAAATCTTGCAATGATTAGACAGTGTTAGTTGAAAAGTTACTTTCATAAGAACTTCAGTATAATTTAATATATGTAGAAATATTTCACCACTTAAAAACATTGCATGCAATTACTTTTATTTATTTCTGTGAGAAAGAAAAAGAAGTAGTATTCTTCTCCTTTGGTTAATCAATTGTTCTTGCATTTCTATGAGATTTGGGGCCTTATTCCCCCAACCACCTATCTAGAATATGCATACATTTTATCAGAGTAAGCAAGTATTTTTCAGTTTACATGATCCATCAAACAAACAGTGCAGAGCTGGAATGGTACAAGTTTGTAATCCAAAAATCAAATTTGTGATAGAAAGCTCCACATATACATCATTTCCTTCACTACACTCAAACTCCATTTGATGAGACTGACTTACAGTCCACATCACTGGCTTTTCCTGAATTGTATTGTCTTTCCAAAGCCATGAGATTGATTAATAATGCACACACAGTACTCTGGTCATCAGAGCAAAAATGAGAGAACAGAAAAATATTATCAAACATAGTAGAATCTCTAAAATTTTATCTATAATATACATATAAGCAAAGACAAAGGGGGAATAAGGTTCTGGAGTTTCAAACTTTGGCTTTTGACATCTGGTAACAAATGAGAAATCCCAAAGTTTAACCACTAATACAAAGTGTTCTCATGCTTGGTGAATACATTAGGGGAATTGTAACAAAGTTGTTTTCTTTTCCTTATACCATTTGTTCAACTGAAGGGGTTTTTTATGCAGAAAGGGAGTGTGATTTTAATATAAGGATAGTGCCAATTGCAAGGTTTTTGGTGGAGAATTTTTTTCTGTGCTTAATATGCATTGTTTTTACATTATTCAATTTATGTGGGACACGGAGCACAGATTGATCAGTACAAAGATCTTGTTTCTACTTGCACGGAGAGGAGATCTGGGCAGAGAGAAAATACAGTCACTGGGATATGTCCCATCTCTATATAATACATCTTGTTAACACCAGGGAGTCACAGTAGCTGAAGTAATTAGATAAGGCTTTGTTCCTTTCACCTCAAGGAGAAGCCATGTGGCGGCAAAATATAAAAGCAAATTGCTAGGCCACATGTATTGCAGTTCTCTATTTCCACTGAGTTGTTCTCTTCTGTAAAATGCTTACTCCAGAATATTGACATCTATAACAAGGAACATTTAGATGTTGTTATTTCAAAATTATGGGTGTGCTCTTGAACTTAAGCCCACATCACTGGCAAGTATGTAAACTGCATCAAAATGGACTTTAGTAGGAAAATATGAAGATATATGCCACTTCCTCTAGGCAGATTCTGCCAGTTTTCAAAGGGAAAATTAAAATTCATCATTTCTCAATAGACTGAGGATTGATTTGTACCAAGATATTTTTTGCAGCAGATCTGTTTTTATGAGTTCATGAAAAGTCCATGTAAATCAAAGCAATAATTTTAAAAATAAGTCAGTTATGAATCAAATATGATTTCTCACAACACAAATTGTTAAACTGAAAAGAGAAGGAACAGAAATGAAAAAAAAAAACAACATAGGAATGGGTTATATATGGGATATGTATATATCAATCAGTCTTACAATCTGGTTATTAAAATTGTTAGATGCCTCTGATTGAATAAACACATAAATCAGACCATATGCTGAAGTCAATAATATGGGTTTTATTTAACAGTAAATGTGAGGAAATGAGAGAGAGAAAGAAAGATAAAGAGAGTGACAGGGACAGATTAAGTAGAAAATATCCCCACTCCATGGATGCTGACTGGCATCCTGTGTATTGTCTTCTTCTGGAATTCTTGGTGGTGAGGATACCAGAAACCACAGAATCCAAAGGATTAATA
>VYXC01011366.1:6113-20571 GCA_013397175.1 Platysteira castanea
TTTTTTTTTTAATTTGCATATTGCTAGCAGCTAGTATTAATTAAAAAATTAAAATCTAAGCAAAGAAAAATATTTATGAAATACAGTCAAGTCATGCAGGGGTAAAAGTCTGTATTAGCCAATGAGGCCATGAAAACATGATTAAATACGTGTGTGTGTATATATAATATATATCATACTATCTTACCGACCATCTTAAAATTCCTTTTTATTCTTGTTTGCCATACAAATCCAGAATATATTATTCATCTATTTAAGAAGTTATACCAAGTACTTTGAATGTAAGAAGAACTAATTGTCAATATATATGTTCTGACAACTACATTGAGGTAATATTGATGTAGCTGCATTACCAGATATCAAATAAGTCACTTCAGGCAAATCTTTTCACACTCTTTTTTTTTACAGCATTCTGTGCATCTGAGAGAGATTTCACTTGTAATGAACACTGCTCAGATACTACTGCACACCAATCAATGACAATGGTGTGGGGTTTTTAAAACTTCAGTTCCAAGACAGACACTGCGATTGTCTGTCAGGTGTTTCATCCATCTCTATTAAGGAAGACCATAGGGGCCTAAAAATCAATGTTTTACTCTTTGCTGTTTACAAGATAAAGATTATACTTTAATTATATAGACCTGTCTGTATAGCAACATGCCTATATAATTAAAATTCCCATAAATGCAGTAGTCTGAAATAAAGTTAAACTTTTCTTCAACCCTGGATGTACGGACAGACTGGGGAATGAAAAGCTGGAAAGCAGAGCCATGGAAAGGGACCTGGGGGTCCTTGTTGATGGAAAGTTGAATCTGAGTCAGCAGTGCCCTGGCAACCAGGATGGACATCCCTGTCCTGGGGGCATCAGGCACAGCATCGCCAGCCGGGCAAGGGAGGGGATTGTCCCGCTCTGCTCTGAGCTGGAGCGGCCTCACCTCAAGTGCTGGGAGCAGTTATGGGCACCACAATATAAAAAAAGATATTAAGCTGTTAGAGAGTGTCCAAAGGAGAGCAACAAAGCTGGTGAAGGGTCTGGAGGGGGAGCCGTGTGAGGAGCAGCTGAGGTCACTTGGTTTCTTCAGCCTGGAGGAGACTGAGAGGAGACCTCATTAGAGTTACAACTTCCTCATGAAACCTGGTGGTATCCTGTTGATCCTTTTTTTCTGATCTTCTCAGTGGTGAGGGTCCCACAACACATAGAGTTCAATAGATTAATGCATGTTCAGGCCAGGTGGGAATGCCCGGGTGCCTGGTGAGAAGTTTGAGTCAGTCTCTTGCAGCAGACTCTGGATCTGTGGCATCACTTTGCATCATGTGCAGTTGCCTGGTGCAAGGCCTCAGGAATGAATATGTGGAACACTTCAGGGGTCTTTGACAGTTTATGACATTTCCTCAGCTGCCTCTCACGTGAATGTCCTGTGGATGTGGCCTTCCTGGGGTGGGAGGTTTTACAACTGAGCCAGATTGTGTAAGGGAAGATGGATGTTCACTCTCTCACATCCAAAAAGTCTCCTCCTCCCACCCCGAACCCAGCCAGAGCTGATTCTCAGAACAGCTGCTGAATTTGGCTTTTTTTGTGGATACATTCTTCTCTCCCTAGCCTTGTTTACTTCTGCCTAGAACTGAGATAAATGGGCACTAGTGTCGCCTTTATCTTATCTCAAGTTCCCATCAGGTGGCTTAGCTCACAGTCCAGTTCCCATCAGGAAGCACATTTGTGTGGGGAGTGGGCTTTGGTGGTCGCAGTTTCTTTATACAATTTTACCATAATGGGCAAAGTCCTAAATGTAAGCCCTCACCCATTTCAGGACCTCTCAGAACTGTATTTAGCCTGAGGGATATATATGATACTTTCCGCTGTAAATCAGGGAAGGGACATTTAGGAAATTGTACATTTATTTTAGAATAATTTTCTTGTCAGAATATCCTTCATTAAGAAGTACTGGAAAAACTATACTCTTGTGTCTGGGGAGACACAATAAAGACGCTTTTACACCTGCCAGGTTCAGCAGAAAGGAGAAAATGGATGGATTTATTTACATTATCTCATTCTTATACACGTCCCAACTCCACAAGGGATTGGAGAGCATGTCACTTCCTTCTCAATCCCACTAGAGAAGAAAGGTGCTCATCAAAGTTGTCATATCACAAAAGGAATGAAAAACAGAAAATACCGTTAAGTAAACATTGGCTATTATTTACATAAAACTGTGTGAGAAAGAATCTGACTCCAAGGTTAAAAACAGAAGGCTTACAAAAACCAGGGCAACATACTCTAAAGCCTTTGTGGCTGCTTTTGGATTTCAGGAACTGAGCAAGAAAAAAAGATAAAGAAAAGAAATTCCTGGACTAGATTATTTAGCAGAGATTTAAGGTGGAGGGTCTTGTGCTCAAAAATGTCCTTGACAAAGGAGAATTGCTGAGACAGTGGAGAGCAGAATGAATGACAATTAGCTACAGGTATTACATATAAAAATACAGATATTCAGAAGACTGCGATATACATGATCATATTACCATGGAAGAAAAACAAAGCAAATCTTTGCAGTGGAGGAATATGTTTGTTTGCTTTTTCAAAAGCTAGACAGCCAGATGAAGCAGAAAATTGATTGGGGCATTGTTTTTTTGGACTGCTTTAGTTTTCTGCATTGATGAGGAAAAAAAAAAGATTTTTTAATAAAAATGAGAGTTGAAAATATTACAAATATTCCATTAAGAAGTTTTTGAGAAAAAAAAGACCAAATAAACATCTGCCAAGGTCAAGTCCTGAGAGCCTTTCAAGGAAATATGAAATGCTAGATACAAAGCAAATAAAATTCGTCTATATTTATCAAATAAAATCTTCTACATATTTTTAGTAGCCTGCTTTAATCTTCCTCTAATAATACAGTCTTTACTCCAACTTTGTCAGAGACACTATGGCTCATAAATATTCATAAGTTCAAACGAATTACATAGATTTTGTTTTAAAGTCAATATTGAGTTGGCTAATGCAAATGGCTCAGTTAATTAACTAAATGGCATCCTAAACTGAACTTATATGAAACTCTTTAGTACACTGATTGTTTTTCATGAAGAAATGATGCATATAAATTAACTTTTCCTTCTTCCATTTTAAATCATTCTTTTGCACATGCTGTAGGGATGGGGATTTTGAGCAGACAAAACTTTCTGAACAGTGGCCGTAAGAATTGCTGTTTTATGTAATCATCTTACAAGTGCTATGAAAGTGTCAGTTATGATTTATCAGTACGTCCGGATTGAAGTTTGCATTTAATAGTTGTTATGACTTCAGTTATTTCTTTATTATCCAAGTCCTCACTTGGATGACATCAAACCTGCTTTCAGTCCAGTTATGCTCTGGGCTGGTTGCAGTGTAGTCAGTCACTGTCTCTTAAGTTCCTAATATTTGCATTTTTTCAGAAATGGAATGGTAAAGAAGAAGCTGCTGCCTGATTTACATTTAGTAAGCGAAGAAATTCATACAGAAAGCTTCCTCAATTGTTCATACAGGATACTTCATTTTTCTCTATGCAAGCAATTCTGATTTTTTTTTAAACCTGCCACTATTGGTTATCCTATATTTGAAGCCCATTTTCATGAAGTGCTTTGTATATCCAAGTGACCCTCCCAAGGGAAGCATATAAAAAGTAACACTGTTGACAGTCTTCACAGATGTCCCACGACATACTTTTGCTCATATTTATTGCAGCTTATCTTGTTATGCATGTCAAGATAGCTATATTTTAATCCACTCTCAGATTCCTCAAAATAAGATCCATTTATAAGTGCTGTCCTATTAGAATTTGGTGAGGCAGATAGCAAGGGAAAGGGGAACTTTAGTATTGCAGGAAAAAAACTGACATATTTTTACTGCTGTTAAAATGTTGGAATTTGGGATTTCTTTACTCTCCACTTACCACTAAGAAAATTCTTCATATTCTTTTTTCAAAAATTACATGTTGGAGAGATGCATGTCCTCATCCGTATTCTCAACCAGCTGGGTAATAGTTGCATTCTTTTCTCTTTGGTCATTTCAGATAAACAGGGAAAGAGCTTGACTTTTGAGAGAGAAGTGATTTTTGAAATCAGGCATCATTCACTTGAAATATAATATTTACAACTCATGTCAGTGGCTTTCCTTACTTTTATTAATAGTGATGCTGTTGGAATGTGACACCCTCTGGGTCTCCGTTCTGCAAGCCCAGAAACAAATCAGAACATGGGGTTTGAATTAAAATCACTTTAGAAACTGAGTAACACAAATATAAAATAGAAGTATAAACTTTTGTGTTCAGTAGAAATATATTTTAAGTGCCTTAAACACTGAGAAACTGTATTAGTCAAGTTAAAAAGACCTTAAACCTAGTTCTTTAGTACAGTAGTGCTACCTTTCACGGAGTACCATGTCTTAGGCAAAATATAAACGTTGTCACATTACTGGTATTTTTTAGATCAGTTGTGTACCTAAACAAAAAGAACAGATAGAGATCATATTTGTAAAATCTATGTAGGATTTGTGTAAGAGCTACAACTATTTTCGTAAAATAGAATTAAGTTTTGATAGGCTAGAAGAATTAGATAGGTTAGTAGAATTAGAATCGTGTTCTATACTGATTGGTTAATTAATGAATATAATGTATATCCCGGTGTGTTAGAAGTTAGACTAGAATAGGAATAGAATAGAATAGGAATGCTGCTAGTATAGAATAGGAATGTTATTGCTGTGGAACTTGGCTGCTAAGGCTGCTTTGCTGCTTCTGCTCAGACTATTTGCCCTCAGACTTTGCTTTCAGATGAAATAAACAACTTAAAGAGCAAAGCAGCCTCTTCTCTTTCTCTCTCTATTCCTGGTCAGGGAATCCCTGTCACCTACTTGACAGTGATGCCTTACTCATCAAGTTAATTCATTTGCAATAACGTATCTGACTCCTGCAAAACTATTCCCCAATATTTGGTCTTTCTTAATTACTGTCTCTACCTAATTAGTTTCAACTTTTTCATTTCGAGCATTGTTCTTGAGCTAAAAGATTGAGCTGTAACTCCACAACCATTATTTTAATTGATAATGCTTTAATTGAATCTACTTTCTGGATATTTATAAGAATTAAACAAAATGGGCAAAAATAATATGATTTTAGATCAGATGACATACTTTATAAAAATCCTTCTCCCTTTATACCTGTTCTCATAAGAACTGATACTTCTTTCCATCTGCAGAGCTCTAATTCTTCCCATAGTGCATGCACACAACTGTGTGCAGACTGAAAAATAACTACCTAAAGCTGAAGTGAGAAACAGCAGTGGAAAACTGGAGCAAGGGAAATGATCAAGGAGATCTAAACTGCCAAGATGAGCATATGTAAGGTTTTGAACCAAAGTAATCAGATTGGGGTAGGGATAGAATCAACATAGTACTGTGTTGTTTAGGCTACTTGTGGGGGAAGATGATGCAAGAGATCAGGTTCAGTTGGAACAGAAGCAAGCAATGTACGTAATTTTAGAATTCATATGGAGAAGAAATTAAAATACTTAGATAAAGACCTAGGTTTTGAAAGTATGCAATTATTCAAATTTCAGATATTCTCATGTTTTCAGAGATGTTACCGTTTTTGTGCTGGCAGCTTTTTGTGAATTTCTTTTTGTGAATTTCTTTTTCTGTGTGTTTTAATGAAAAGAGCAAAATTTAGACTAAGTAAAATTTAATATGTGGAAAATGGTCTGATAGTTTCAGGTTAGAATAAAATTAATATTGTGAAGACCAGTGTCTGTTGGTAAAATTAAGCTCTTCTGCTGTTTTGCCATTTAGAGCTTAAATCTTTTCCATTTTTCTGTCACTAAGCTTCCAATTAATCTTACTTAATTAGCACTTGAACTAAAGTACAAAATTTTAGATGTATCACATGCTTTGCATTTAATGTTTTGACGCGTAACATTAAAATTATATAGTCCTTTGATGTTGAACTCAAATCTGTTTTCTTTGAAAGAATAATCCATACTTTTGATGTTTCCACTTGCAAATTTATTTTGCATCTCTGGTTGCAAACCAAGGTGTGTTGTCCATGTTGATCTGTTGTGAAATAAGGCAAAGTTGAAAGTATTTCATTTGTACCGAAAGGGGTAACCCAGATTTTTAGAAAGATGTTCCAACTGAAGTTATCTTTTATTCAATTCCTTTTTTTATTTGCACCCTGTAACACTGCTTCATCAGGCCTGTGTTCAGTCCTAGGCAGATCCTGGGGAAAGCATTTCATGTTTGCCCAGTTTTCACTCTGCTGCAGGTGTTGCCTTATGACCACTGTTCCTGTTGGTTGTCGCTCTTAGAAAAGAGCATCAGCCATCCTCTGATAAAATGTAGCAGCCTTTCTTAAATAGGAGGGAAAGTGATAAGATACCAAAGGGGATGAAAGTAAGCACTGAATAGTTATCCCAAGACAACAAGCGATAAAAGGAGGATGGAGCCCAAAGCAAAAATGTGGAAGAGAGTCTTGAAGTGGGACACTACCTGCTGCTCATTCATCCCTGGAGGCGTCCAAGAACTTGTAGGAACTCATTCAGAGAGCCCAGAAACAGCAGGGCTGTTGTAGGGCAACACTGGGACTGTTGTAGCTCCCACCAGCATTGGAATCCCACCGCAGGGGTGTAACTCCTGGAGCTGTGAATAACAAGGTGGAAGGACTGTGAGTAAAACAGCAGGGAAGATCCTGGTGGGCCCCACCTCCACATGTACTCCTCTGCCACAGAAAGGACATAAATCTGAACAGCCAGTCATCATCTCCATGTCCATTACTCCATCTGCGCTTTCCAATTTATGCTTCTGGTGAGCTGCAGAATTAGCTCAGGAAACAAGCTGTCCCCAAGAGAGAGTCTGCAACAGTACCTTGGCTTGATAGGCAGACTTGTAATTACCTTAAACTCATCAGGTTCTAATTTGATTAGCCAGCTTGACGGCTTGTTACCAGAGCTTACAAAAAAACCCCAACCACAGTGAGCTAGCAAATGAAATCCCTGATAACCAGAGTCTAAGGCTCTGATTCCCACACAATGGCATGTGACACATTACTTGGATTTTACAAGGTATTGCCTTGTTAAATGCTTATCTGTAACCCTAACCTGAGTTGGGAAAGTTCTTTATTTATTTACTGTTGTTCTTTTTATCTCTGTGGTAAAATGAGATGACATTAAATTTCCATATATAATTAACTGTTTCATCTTTACATAGATTTTAAAATTTTATATTAAAAATATTATGATCCTATATTTGTTCTATAATTTTAGAGAAGGAGACAATGTGTAAGAAGCTGCATTTACTTAAATTACAGTTTACCTCTTATTACAGGTGGGATAAATAAATGTTTTGAAAACAGTGGTTGAATTACAGTCTGTCACCAAAACTTAATCATTCATCTTCTGCTGTTCTGGATTGAATATTTGTTATTTTCCACTTTCTCTTACCCTCCCCCAAACCTCTACAATTTTTTCTTTCTCCATCCTGTGATACACCCAAAATACTTGATTAATGTTGATTGGGAGCAGATTAATTTAAATTTCAGCTCTTCAGAAGTCAGCTTGGATTTTTATATGCCTATGACTACCTATTTGCTTTCAGTCGTATTTCTGTGGAACTTATTTACATTAATATTAAAGCTCATAAACATTAGAGATTAACATTCAAAAGTTGTAAGAAAGATGAAACCAATCTTGTATGAAATTAGGCCAAGGTCTGCATAAATTTTGAGTTAACACATAAGGGAAATGAATGCATTTTTAATTGTTTTCTTTCTTTTCTGAGGCCATTCTGGAAAAGCATATTTTTTCATTATATTACAAAAGATTAGGAAGATAGTAAAAGTAATCTACTTCATGGGTCAGTCTTTATTAAATAGGATATTATGAGGTGGCTATAATGAACAATGGAGGTAATGTAATATATGGCAAATTAACTTCTTGAATTACAAATACCCCTTACATACAGTCTAAAAAGTCTCATGCAGGGGTTATGTAGAGGGATTATTTTAGTACCTACAAGTCAACATTATCACACCAAATTTTTAAAGAAACGTACATGTCATGAGACAGTTGTGTTCCTTGCATTCCACTAGCAGGTGGTTGTTGGGTTTTAGTAATACTCATTGCTTTCATGATTCTGAGTTTGGATTTATTTTCTGAAAAATTTCATCATTAGAGATTAGAAGTAGAGGGCACTAATACTTGTGTAGCCAGGCAATGTGATAGTAATGCTACCATTAATGCTGCTTAACTTTATAGGGAATACATTTTATATCGTGTGTCTCAGAAATCTCATGTTTTGCTACCTTTAAGAGGGTCAATTCGGTAAAAATATGCTTTAAAAAATGAACACTGGGAAACCTTACTTTTTGTTCTATGGAAAACTAACCATATTTCTTGGCTGATTTTACTGAAGAACTGCTACTGTTCTGTGTCTGCCCAAGCCCTATATTTGCTGCTGCTTTTTTTTGTTTGTTTGTTTTCTTTTTGGAAAGTACAGATGGTTTCTCCCTTAGTGTATGTTTGCAATGTTGTGACACCTCACCTCCCTAACTATAGAAAAGAGTCTGGGAAGGACGACATGGGGGTTTATGTTGGCTTATTGGCCTGTTCCTACATTTACTCCAAGTGCTTCAGAGCTGGATTTGAACTGTGCCATTCACTGATTCTTAATTTCTAATATTGTTAGCATAGAAGAATGTGCTTAGTTAAAAATCTGACTGCTCTGAATGCAAATCAGAGAACCAAGTTGCCTGATCTGAATTGATGATAGATTTCTTCATTATTTTTCTTCACTGTGTGCATCTGCTTATGCATATTTGGATCCAATTGGCAACTCTAAACACCTTATAAGAAAACACATGCTTATAAATATCTATATTCAAGAGGTCAAGAAAGGTTAGATATAATTCGAGTGATTAATTCCATGTTTTGAATTATTTTTCCTGATTAAAAATTGAGCTTCAAAACAGTTTAGTATAGTGAGAGAACAATTTTTTACTAAAAATACTGAGAAGCTTGATGGTAAGATTTGATTTATTTTTTTTTTAAATTTTATTTAGGTTTCTGTATGTGTGTTTGAATTTTTTGCTGGTTTTTTTTTTAGGACAAGACTGTGTTTCAACTGAATTGCAAGATACCTGCCATAATAATTTGATTGTTGGGTCTACTCTCTCTTTCCCTTCTTCCAGTATATAAAACTTGTGTTTTAACATTTTTTATAAATATATATATGTGTAGCACTAAATTGTTTCGTAGTTTTTGTTTGTATTTTTTTCACAAAACAATTGCTTCTGGTATTTTTTCAGGTGTCCAAAGATCTTCCAGAAAAACAAAAAGAAATAGAGATTCTGCTAAAGGATTTCGTTGAACTTGATCAACAACTAAATCAGGTGATATTGTGGGTAACGCCTGTCAAGAACCAGCTGGAGCTTTATAACAAAGTGGGTCAGCCAGGAGCCTTTGATATTAAGGTAAATTTTCCTCCATTTTGAAAAAGCGTTGGAGTACTTAGTGGTGAAAACTTCAGTTGCAGCATCAGCTATATAGTTTTTATTAATGATGTAACTTTGAGACAGAAGTCAGCAATAGTCCCCAGAAGTTCAAAGCTCTACGAATTAAGGAAACTTTTTATTCTTTTCTGCTGAATGGTTTCTAGTGCAAGGGCAGATTAGAACCAATGGTTCCAAGATGATATATGAGTGTAACCTATTATTTTTTCCATATGATATACATGAAAGGATAGCCCCAAAAGTCAGTGCATCAAATTTTAATGAAAAGTGAACTAAAGTTCATAATATCAGTGTTGAACCATTAAAGCTATTTCATTAAAGCTATTATGACTACATGACAATCAGAATATTTAGGACCATAACACAACTCTCATATTGCAAGGAAAATTATTTAACTGTGCGGGTAACACTCCAGAATCGATAAAGGAGAAAAATATGTGTAATCTGATCTTTGATATATATTTATGTATAAAAAAGATGCCTGTATATGAGTTGACTGAGGCCAGAGAAATTAAGGCTGAAAAATGCTGTCTAGAATCAACTGGCCTGCTGGGTGTATACTTAGATATTTTTGCCTTGCCTTTTGTCTATGTATATACGGTCTTCAGATAAACTGAGGAAATATATAAAGTACAACAAATAATCAAAATCTATGAGGTTATAGTTTGTAGTAGCTCAGCATCTTGTGAAGATTAAACAGAAGACACCAAGTTTTGTTTGGTATCAATTTGATGATGCAATTTTTTTTGTGGAAAATGAAAAAAATGTAAATATTCAAAACTTTTCTTGTCTTGAGTGAAATGGAATAATACCTGCTCCCAAAGACATACGGTTTTGCAGAGCATGTTTATTAAGTTTACTTTAACTTAGTTTCTACTTTGGGTTTAATGCCCAAACACTTTTTAAGCTACAATTACATAATATAAAGCACTGACTCCCAAGTCCTGTTGTAGTCCCATAATTCACAGAATGATTCAGCAGTGACATTCATTCCCTGTCTGAAAAATAAAATTTGTATAAGTTTTTTTTGCAAATGTCTGTATGTGCACTGAATGACTGATGGCATTTTGGTTTCAAGAAAACTACGGGTCCTTATCTCCTGTATTTTAACAAAAACTTTAGGTGATTCATCTATTTTTTCATATAGTTTTCTATTTTCTTCCTTTATTTCTAGAATGATTCCACCATTGAATTTTATATAAAATGAAAATAGGGCTAAATTTCTACAAATTATAGGACTATTGTTTTCCATATTTATTGTGAGTGAAACGTTCTGCTTGGCTCTTCCATGTTGTGATGATGTGACTAGAATATTTCTGAAAAACGGTTGAAAGAACAGGAAAAAAATCATTAAAAAAAAATTAAGTAAAAATCTGTAGTCCTGAAATGGAGGGAGGAAATCATGTGTGTCCTGAGAGGCAGGGGGACAATGAAAAGCTTCAAAAAACTCAAATACCCTTTCTCTCTGTGAAAGACTCCACCATATTTCTTTCACGGATAAATTTATATCACGATCCTTTAAAGGTAGACCAGTTTTGATTGTAGCTGAATCACTTAGTTGTGATTATAAGGACTTTAAGGATTTTAAGGACTGTTAGTATTATAAGGACTGTAATCCTATGAAGCATATTTGCTTCTTCTCTGCATGTTATCTATGTGGATTGCTTTTAAAATACATAGATTTAACTTCTTTAAGATGTTGATTTAGGTTTACCCAGAGCATAGTGTTTTTTCATGGAGAGAAACTTTTACATTTAAGACTCTATTAATTATCCCTGAAGGCAGATTATATCTTCACAACCTTTTTTTAAGATTAAGCAGAGTAAGATCATTAATAATTACAAAACACATTAAGAATGAGTAGGTGTAATTTAGGAAAGCAGACTGTGCTTGACGATGTTCAGTTTTACACTCAACTTCAAACGTTCAAACCCATGCTAACATGCTGTCTGTCCTGCACTGGGTCAAGCCTGGACATACACACCCTCTCAAATCCTTCTGGAAATGATTATGTGTATCTGTATTTTTAAATTGCTATCATTTATGGCTAATGTGTACCTTTAAAAAAGTAAGGATATGTATCCTACCTGTGGAAGGGATTTGCCTTTTGCTCTGGTGTTCCCAAACGCTGTATTATTATTTAACATTTATTCTACAACCATTTTAATGCCTTCACCAATATCCAAAGAACACTGAAGTATCTCCTATAGGATTTCATAACTCCTCAGAAACAAGAGTGATGCTTATGATGATGTAGTAGAATGAAAAGCACAGTGTTAATATTCTTAGAAAAGAATAATGGCTTGCAAATTTTAATTTCATTTGAGACTTCGTCTTTTATGAAATTTCTGTCAATGTTCCTCATACTCTTACTAACCCTGCAAGATAATGTTCTCCTTTCTCCCCAGCCATTAAGCCTTCTCCTGTCTCTTTTGTTTTCTGAGTTGTTTTTCAAGGAAAAGAGCTCCAAAATTAACATGACTGGGTATAAACTTTAAGTATTGCAAGGATATTAATTTCTAAAAGCCACAAAATATTGAATGTTGGAAATTTTCTGACCTCAGAAGCAGGTTGAAATAAATGATAAGAACATGTGGGGTTAGATAGGTAAAAGAGAAAGAGGATGTGGATATGTGTTTGTTTTAAATGGATGCCTAAGGTGTCTTTAGCAATATTATGTTAAAGTAGTATGCCTGTTTTAAAGCAAATTTCTTGTATTTTACTTACATTTAGCAAATTTCAATTACAGAAATTTGTGTTAGCTGAAATTTAAACTTGATACACAAACTGAAGTGCATTTAAAATACCAGTAATCAATATTCGGAAAGAATTTTCCAAAATATAGGGATTTTTTTTCTCTCAAAACCATAGCAACCTTTGCTTCTGGCATGCAACTTTAATCTGATAACTATCATTGCCGATTCTTCCATAAATCAAGCGGTATAATAAATACAGGTCCGTATCAGATAATCTGATTTAACCTTTTAAATAATATTGATCTATATAATGCATGCATAATAAGTATATAAAGGAGAGTATCTGGGAATTTCACCTTCACAATTCACACTGATAACTTTCAGTCTCTGTGAATTTATACCAGTTTAAAAGCTCATACTTTTTTTTCACCTCTGCAAAAATCAGCTATTAAAAAGAGATGAGAAGTCCCTTAAATTTACTTAAAAGAAAAATAAATAGAATCTCCAGCGGTGTTAACCTTTAATGGTGGCTCAAAAGTAATTATATGAGACTAACAAAGGTGCAACCAAAGGCAAAATTATTACATGTTGTTACAGAGAAAGTCACAAATTAAGACTTTGAAGACTCAATACATAATTGGGCTTGGTGACAGGTGGAGCAACTAAATTCCCTCCTACAGGTCTTAAAACTACATCTCTGTTAGTAATTACAAAGTGCCCAGGGCGATTGTTTGGCTTAGAGGTTAACTGGTGCAGCACAGCTTGCATCCTTTCAGTAACAATCTCAACTCCCCAAAGAACACAGTTGCATCCAAAGTGTCTTTTGCTGCATCTGTGGCTGATGCACATCCCTGGCCATGCCCAGGCACTGCCTCAGACCTTGCAGTTTGTCCCATGTCGGAAGCAAAACTCACAATTTAATAGTATGGGTAGTCATGCTGAATAACTTGAGTATATACCCTCTCCCTTTTTAGTTCATTACTCCTGTCACCACATAAAAAATCAGAGAGGGATGCAAACTAGCAATATGAAAATAAGAGATTCAGTGTTGTTAAGATCCAATTATTGAGAGATGTCTCTACCTGAATTAGGGTGCAAACAAGACCATGTGCTGAAGTCAATAATACAGATTTTATTTAACAGTAAAATGTGAGGTAGAGAGATAGAATGAAACAGAAAAGAGAGGGGAAACAGGGAGAGACAGGTTAAAAAGAAAATAGTCACCGCCCATGGATCCAGTAGTGTGCTGTTGGTCTTCCTTCACCCTGGGCTTCTCGATGGTGGTGGTCCCAAGTTCATTTAAAACTTTTCACTATTTAAAGATTCCTGAAACCAAAGGAATTAATGTTCATTGGCTAAATAGTTCATGGCTCCAGATGCTTAATACCTGTTGTTGCCTAGACTTGAACCTTAAGTTTAATACAAACGTACATGAAGGGACAGGCTCTTTTCTACTTCACAGTAATGCAGTTAGAAAACAGAAGAATAGAAGATGCAGACATAAAGAGATTGGACAAGTCCAGCATGTTCCTTGGTAACCTGTGTGGAGTAAGACTTTGTGGTGACCACGGAACATACTGGGCAGCTTTGTAATCCTACAGTCCCTGGAGCGTTGTGTGTTGTTTGAGGCTTTGAGCAATATCTCAGCTTCTAAAATATGTGGACATGTCAGCTTAAAAAGCAGCAAAAAATGTTTAGAAAAATGTGAATGCTATTAAACTGTAGAAACAAACTTTCTAGAGATATTCGGTCCCAGAAAGCATATTGTACTTTGCAACAGCATTTACTATAAAACACATTCCCTGTTGAATTTTTTTTTTCTCCTTCCAGCTCATTCTGCTATCATAACTTCTACACTTACTTCAAAGAATTACAGTATGGCTCAGTAAACTCTAATATATTTTATGCCAGCATGATTTGTCTTCATAATTTTCTTGATTACAATTTAGAGGCTGTAGTGCCACAATTAGGAGCTGGACCTACAGTTAAGCATGATAATTTTTAGCAGTGGTGTCAAAAATCACATTTGGGATTTAGTAACTCATTTCTAAATACAAAAGAGCAGAGAACAGATTCTTCATTCTCAGGATCTAGAAAGTGTCTCTACCAGTGTTTGCTTCACTCATTTTCATGCTTAATTACAGTTTTCTTCTATAAACTGTCAAAGATTTTTTTTTTTTAAATTTAAGAAACTATCCAAATAAATCAGGATTGAAATGTATATTTGCAGGCAAAAAAAAA
>VYXC01011366.1:23463-81819 GCA_013397175.1 Platysteira castanea
ATATATATATAATATATATAATACTGCTTTGGCAGTATTTGGGCTCTAAATGTATGGGATATTCATCTAACAGTGGGAGAGAGTAGATTTAACATCAGAGAAAGCTATGTAGCAGTTATTGAGGTGTGGACATGCACAAACTTCTAATAGGATGGTCTCCACCTTCCCTTTTAACCCAGGTATCACTGAAAAACATTTTTCCAGGTATTCTTTTTTTTTGCCAAAAATGCTAATATTAAAAAGAGCCCCTAAAACCAGCCCTCAAATATTGCTGGATTATTAAAATTTTATATGAAGCATCTACAGAAACAGCTACAATTATTGCCTGTGGTATGGCAACCCTGCAGCTGACTTTGAACACACAGCAATGTGTGATCTCTGAGATATGCATAGAATTAGTACAGTTGGTTCAGTGTAAGGTCAGAAAGTATTACTCTGGTCATCCAGTCAGAGCTGCTTTATAAAGTCATCCTTTCAGTTTTCTGGCTTATTTTCTACTTGAACTGCAACACACCTCTCTCCAAAATAATAATTAAAAACCCCAGATGAAACCAAACCAACCAAGACTGATTTTTAATTTCCATATATGAACAGTCATCCACATCTCCTGGTAAATTACTTCAATGGCTGAGTTAAAAACCTGCATATTTTTTCTCAGTCGAGTTTATTTAACTCCATCTTTCAGCCACTGCTTTGTTTGCCAAACTAGAGAGGTCCAATACTGCATTAATAGACAGTAATTAAGCTCTTTCCTAAACTCTGTTTGTTCACCATCAGACAAGAGAGCAAATATGGAGTATCTAATTAGTATTAGTTCAAAAAGCAATTATTGTAGTGGTCAAAGCAATTAGTTTTTTTGGTCCTGATAATAATGTGGTTATCTTTAATCACAAGTTTATTTTGGCTAAGTCAGATAATCAGAGTCTAAGGAGGCGGCAAATGTTGCTATGGTCGAAGTTATAGTCGCTTCTGCATTGTCTCCTTAATAGAACATTTAAGGACATACATAAGCACTTTGAAATGTGTTTATTCTGATNCTATCCAAATAAATCAGGATTGAAATGTATATTTGCAGGCAAAAAAAAACCCCTAAAGTATTAAGATAGATCTTAGTTCCTTGTAAGTATTGATTTTTTTCTTTTTTTAGCACATTGACATGATCATTTCCAATAATAGCATAATATGTTGACTGCACCTGTGAAATACTCAAGTATATGCATGGGGAAGGCATGAAATCTACAGTTATAAGAATATCTTGACTCCTCTTCTACTTGTGAACACTGGAACACTTCCAGAAGCAGTGCACCAGCTTCTCATGCATGTAGAACATATTTCATATTGTATCTTTACAACTCTAGTTTCCCAAGTTTGACAGCATGACTGTCTCTGGGTTCGTTCTTTGACCTGGGTTTACCCTCATTCTGATAGCTATTTTGCATGATTTAGTATTCATACTTCACAAACTTAGATGGTATCATCATGAATTTCCAATTTTACAAGATGGTGCCAAGGAAATAGTACAACAGTTGTTTATGTTTTACTGTAGAAGAACATTGAAGTAGTTGACACTACGGCTCTGTTTAGAGTGCAGCTTCTGCCAGCACCGGTGTCTCAGCTGTGGGTGTTACAGCCATAGGCAGTGCATGCAGCCGTGGCAGGAGTCCCTTTCACCCATGACATGCTGAAGTTCAGTGCTTACCATGTGATTGTTTTTTACATGCTGGCACTTTATTTTCATCAGTAACTTCTCTCAGTGCTATCGACTATGTAATGCCCTGATTTTCCTGATCCTGCTTTCAGTTTATGTTGATCAAATTTAGTTTTTCTTAGCCATTTTTCTTTCTCTGTCAATAAAAGTCCACAGCTAAAGATGTGTGTTTTCTAACTCCTGAACATTCAAATGTAATGGTTTTGTTGGTTGTATTGCCACAATCTTTATTCATATAAGTAAACCTGAATCCTAGGAAGTCATAGCTGCTTTTCAACTCTTAATGCAACCATATCCTCTAAGTGTCAAGCTGGGGCCCTGCAGGATAACATGGGTGATATGAAATGCTGTCTGTCAGTGAGGGAATTTTGACATAAAGTTTTATTTAGCATTTTCAGATCTGCCTGATTCCTGACCCAAACGGCACTATCTCCGATTTTGCCTTGCTTCTTGGGCTCTCTGAGGGTAGCCTTGCTTCTTTCAAGTCTTTGGCAGTTTCATAGTATTTTGGTATATAATATATATATTATATATATTATATATATATAANTGCAGCTGACTTTGAACACACAGCAATGTGTGATCTCTGAGATATGCATAGAATTAGTACAGTTGGTTCAGTGTAAGGTCAGAAAGTATTACTCTGGTCATCCAGTCAGAGCTGCTTTATAAAGTCATCCTTTCAGTTTTCTGGCTTATTTTCTACTTGAACTGCAACACACCTCTCTCCAAAATAATAATTAAAAACCCCAGATGAAACCAAACCAACCAAGACTGATTTTTAATTTCCATATATGAACAGTCATCCACATCTCCTGGTAAATTACTTCAATGGCTGAGTTAAAAACCTGCATATTTTTTCTCAGTCGAGTTTATTTAACTCCATCTTTCAGCCACTGCTTTGTTTGCCAAACTAGAGAGGTCCAATACTGCATTAATAGACAGTAATTAAGCTCTTTCCTAAACTCTGTTTGTTCACCATCAGACAAGAGAGCAAATATGGAGTATCTAATTAGTATTAGTTCAAAAAGCAATTATTGTAGTGGTCAAAGCAATTAGTTTTTTTGGTCCTGATAATAATGTGGTTATCTTTAATCACAAGTTTATTTTGGCTAAGTCAGATAATCAGAGTCTAAGGAGGCGGCAAATGTTGCTATGGTCGAAGTTATAGTCGCTTCTGCATTGTCTCCTTAATAGAACATTTAAGGACATACATAAGCACTTTGAAATGTGTTTATTCTGATCCAGTCATCCAGATTTAATATACTTAAACCTTTTAGAGATACATTAATCTGAACATGTGGATGCAGACCTATACTTTACACTTTGAAACAGCTTTGCCTACGGCATCAACAATCTGTGGAGCTCTGAAGTTATGGCTCAAGGAAGTTGTGCAAATGCTGACCTTTATATCATCCTACTGACTGTTCTGCTGAGATTTGTTTACTTCAATTACAAGAAAAAAAGGGAAATCTTGGAAGTGATGCTGCTCTAGTTGACAGCTTAAGAAAATACCTTCAGAAAATCTAACCAACTTTTTTTCTTGATTTATCCCAGTTTTCTTTTCCTCTAAATATTTATTTCCTCATAGTCCTGTTCAATCCCAATTCTGTGTATGACAGGACCCCAATTCATTGAGAGTTTTGATTAGAGATTCCCAAACATCTTGCTTACAGGAAGAACCCTAGAAAGCTTCAAAGCATGGTTAAATTCATGCTGGTTTTGGAAGAACAGAGTGAGAATAATAGGGTTTTCTTAAGTATATAAAAACCAAAATGACTGGATAAGACAGACCAGAAGTAAAAGCTTTCATATTACAACCTACTGCAACTGTGACTAGGATAAAATTAACATTTTGCAATCTGTTACAGTCAGATTGCACTTTTTAAATGTAGTCCATGTAACATTTGTGGTGTGCTAAGGCTTTAGAAAAATACTTTAAGTGGGAGTTAAAACCTTTTTTTACAGCCAAAAACCCCCAACTTCTTTCTAATATGTACATAGTAAAGCTGTTTTGTTGTGTTCTGGTGTAGTCAACAAGATACTATAAGCCAAAAACAATTTTAGAAACCCAAATATGTAAAGAATGGAAAGTATGTAGTCTAGTAAGCTAAGAAAAGCTTACAAATAGGCTAATGCTAATATGGATGTAGTTGCTCATAAATTTTAGCTGTTACTGTGGATTGTTTGTATTTAGTGTTTGAAATCTATGGGTCAGTATTTTTATAAAGTCAAACCGTCTAAGTCTTGTGAAAAACTGAAATTTACAGATTTCTGCAGCCCTGCCCAATTAGCATAATAAAACTTGTTGATTGTTTTCTTTTGCTCTCCAGTAGTGCAGTCCAGAAACACCTTAGTTAACCTAGAAAAGAAGTATCTAGTACCTCTGGTAGCTTTTATGACTGATAGCAATATTCATTTAATAACATTTTCAATTATTTTTTTCCATCTAAAATATTCTAAGTTTCTGAGGCAGTGAAATTTTATTTAGTGAATTCCTACCTCAAATACAAAATTTTGAAAAAAGAGAAATGCTGTAGAAGGAATTGAACAGTAATTTTTTAGTGTTTAGAAGAACCCTGGAACATATTCTTATCTTGCCAAGGATTATTGCACTTCAGTTTTGAGGTTTGACTAGTGATAGTCCAGAAAACAAAGGATGAATTCTATATTCTATATATTACTTATTTTCAATGCTGTTTCACCTTCTTAGTTATATATTATGTTATCAAAATAAACACTTTTTGATCATAGAATTAATTGTAAATTAGTGGAAAAGTCCATTAATTAGTTTGGGTCAAAGTGTACATAAAACAACAGCTTTTTTCCTCTGNTATAAGGAAATGAATATACAGATATTTAACCCCTTTTTCCATATTCCTCTCTGTCTGGTTGAACGAGCTGCACAGTGTAGAAAAGTATACATCAAGTAAACAGTGTTTAAGTTTTCTTCTTCTGCATTTCTGGACTTTATTTTAATAATATACATATTACCACTGCATAAATTTATGTGGAGTTCATTTACATTTAATACTTTCACAAATTCTTTGCCATTGCAATGATTTACTCTTTTTAGGATTAAATGGCCTGGGATGCTCGGCTTGATTCCAGTTCCCCTGCTGTTAAAAGAGGAACTGCAGGTGCTCTATTCCAACCTGAAGAGACAGCCCTATCCTTCATGTTCTGTAAATGTCTGCATCTGGTGCTCCTTACCTCTTCAGGAGAGCTCAGGATGTGTGGGATGGAAGGAAGGATATGGGGAGAGGGCACGAAGGAGAAGAGGGAGGTAGTAGTGCCTGCTCCTCCACCTCCTACCTGTTAAAAGCCTTAGAAGTCATCATACCTCTTTTTAACCATGGGAAGAGGTTAAAACTGCACTTTCTGGGAATTCTTTCAGATCTTTGTTTCAGCACTGCTATTTCTCCTGGAAAACAGTTTTCTTGGGTGATTGTGACAGATTTAGGTTATTATAGATGATGAGGACATGGAAAGGATGGACAGAAATGCAAGTCTCATTTAGGAATGGATGGAGAAATGACACTTCTGGATAGGAAGTGAGTTGGCAGAATGCAGAAATTCATGTTTCTACTGTTAGCTCACTGAAAACCCTGCTGACCCTTTCAAATCATCTTCTCCAGACAATATAACAAACCACTTTATATTTTCCAGCCACCTTTGACTCCAAATCCTCTTGCAATCTCAATGGTCCTTCCCCCTGCTTACTCAGTTTCCCAGTCTTTTCCCTTTACTCCCTCCTTACCTCTGGGTCATCACTCACCCCTTCTGTACTCACCTGTACTTGAGTCCTTTTCCAAGGCTTATACAGCTTTGATTTTTGCTTATACTCCTTCAAACTCCCTCTCTGTAGAATTTATATCTGTTTACCCTCTGTGGTGGTCCCTTGTCATATTTAAAATAGAATATTATTTTTATTTTTGACAGATAAAAACTGGTCATCCTTAACAAAAAATGAGTAACTCTTTATTTTTAAAAAATAACATGTATTTGGATTTTGTCCTTGATAACTTTGAATGACAATAAAAAGGCTGTCAACTCTTGTCAATCATTTCATTATATACTTGACAACCTTAAGTTAGACCACAAGAGAAGAGCATGACTGAAGAGCAGCAAACCTAATTCTAGATAAAAGAAAATTCAGCCACAGGAGAGAACGAAAATGCCAACTAGACTTTGCTATATTTTTCCTTCCATCAGTCGTCATTTGTCAGTTTTTCTTGAAAATCGAGGCCCAGATAAGTCAGATTTTAACACTTTACTGATTCTTTTACCTTTTCATTTTGCTAACATACTTTTAAAGGAATAATTTTTATATATAATAAGAGGTGTAGTTAGTCTATAAGAGCACATTGGGAATATGTACCTCAGAGATCTGTATCACTGTATTCTGGAATCAGTGCCTAATTTGGCAAAAAGCTGAACAGGGAAAACTTCTGATGATGAAATTTAAAATTTATTTAAACTACTCCTATTTTTAATTCACTATTCAGACCTGCAGTACATGTTAGTCAATTCATAGAACCTCTAACTTGATATTCTGTGCCTAAATCAGTTATCGCTCTTTCCAGAAATTTTCTTATGGGACTTTGAGGAGCAAGCTACTCAGTGTCTTGTTTGTGAGCTCTGAGCATTTAAATTGTAAACAGTCTGTGTCCAAACGTCTTCTAAAGAGATCTATTCCAATTGCAAGGATATTAAACAGTATCAGCTGCAGGTGGTTTGTGAAAATGTGGCAAAACTTTCCCAGTGATAATCCTCGTAAATTTAATATGTAACAGACTTTGCAGCCTTCAGGATGGATTGCAAACGCTGTGGCCCAGCATCTCAGGAGAGTAAAGAGTTTTGAAAGGTGATCACGTATTTGATGTGTAGTGGTATTTTTTTAGGAAATAATGGGTAATAAATCAAGGTGTGATTTCATCGTTTAAAGTGTAAGCTTTTTAGAAGGGCACATGAGTTGGTTAGAAGTTAGTGAGCTTGTACCTCAGCTTTGTTTTTTGGCTTCCTCCTTGTACTATTGAAAACAGCTCAGGTACTCTTCAAAGTGTGCTTAATACAGGCAAAAAATAAATACAAGAGCAAACTTAAAGAAATGACAGAGCAGTTTACCAAGGCTCTAGTGAAGTCACTACCAAAACTAGAGCTTGCTTCAGCATAGTTAGGTTTTCTGAGATAGGAAATTTCCTCTCCTGTTCACCAAAACACAGTTTTCTGACATTCTCACCATCTTTTTCATATGCTCTTTTCTTAACAGAAAACATTCAATCTCTTCAAAACACACTTCTTTAAAGGTCTTGGACATTATTCCTCTTGATAATAGCATATTATTTATGAAACAGTAGCTCTACTTTTGTAAGATTTTGTATTTTTCTCTACTGATCACAAGCGGCTGATATTTGAGTAAGAATTGGTTTATTTTTTACCTGCTGATTGAAGTAAAAATAAAAATGGATGCCTAAAGTGATAGTTCTTTCTCACACTAAAGTTAGTGAGAATGTGGAAATCACTCAATCCTGTTGCAGATTTTGTGCTAAACTTCCAAGCAAAGGCAGTTTTGACATTGGGTATAGTGCTGTAAAGCTTAACTCTTGGGAGATGCTCTTGTGAAGAGAGTCAGTGCATTTCACTGGAAAAATTTTGCATTTCAAGATGCTTGGCAGGGCAGGTGGGAATACTTTCTAACCTCATGTTGTGCGTTAATGATGGCAGGCAGCTCTGCCCCACACAGCTGCTGCTCACCCTCCTGTCCCCACCTTCCCAGTGGGATGGGGGAAATAACCAGAAGGACAAAGGTGAGAAAACTGGTGGGTTGAGATAAAGACAGTTTAACAGGTGAAACAAACCTGCCCATGCAAACAAAGCAAAGAAAGAATTCATTCACCAGTTCCCAAGGGTAAGCAGATGTTCAACCATTTCCAGGAAAGCTGGGCTCGTTCACGAGTAACAGTTGCTGGGAAAGACAAACTCTTTAACTCCAGATGTCCCCCCTTCATCCCTCCCCACAGCTGTTATTGCTAAGCATTAGGTGATATGGTCTCGAATATCCCTTTGGTCAGCTGGGGTCAGCTGTTCCCACTGTGTCCCCTCCCAATTTATTGTGCACCTCCAGCCTTTTGCTTGTGGGGCAGCATGAGAAACAGAGAAGGCCTTGATGGTGTGTAAGTGCTACTCAGCAACAGCTAAAAGATAGGTGTCTTATCAACACTGTTTTCCTTGCAAATGCAAAACACAGTGACATCCAGGCTGCTGTGAGGAAAGTTAAGCTTATCCCAGCTATGCGTAATACATCCATGTGAACCTGGGCCTTGATGAATAGCATTTGCTTACTAGTTCTTTTCATTCTTTGTAATTTTTTTTTTTTCAGGATGAAATCAATGGTTGAGATTCTTAAAAGATCAACTTCCAATAACGTAGTTATTTATGGAAATTAAAATAGAAGGTGCCACCACTCAGAGTGTGAATATAACTTCTCCATTTGCATTTGTAAACCAGGCAGCTGAAAATGAGCAAACAGCATTCTTTCCATACTCTTAAGAACATAATTTGTATTTACTGGAATCTACTTCTGCTTCTGCTGTTGAGGCAATGTACTGAAACACTCTTCGCCATTCCTTGCGGTGAAATATGGCACTGTAGCTGCTGGAAGACAAATGGTAGAAATACATCCTCATGCACATTCTCTTAAAATGATTTATGACAGACTAATACTGTAGGATGGGCATATCTAAAAACGTGTTACAGTCAACAAACCAATGCTAGACCAGTAACAGATTTTAATTTCTTTTCTTATTCCCTTTTTTAGCCAAAATCTCCTCTGAAAATGATTATTTTACCAAACTCAAAAAGAGAAGGAAGATTTGCATATTAGCCCTGACTAAGAAAGAGAATAATAAGCAACCAAGAATTTTATGTTAAAATAAATAAATATGTCAATGCTTCCCTCACAATTTAAATTTTTTAAAAATCAGTTTATTGAATAAAACTTCATTATTTGTGCAATAAGAGAGAATAAATTCTGATTTCTCTTTCCTGTTTACAAGACTAAATGAACAATTTTCATGGCTCAGTGTTTTTATACTTACCACCAAATTTCACTTGCCAGTCAAGGTGTTTGTGGTGTACTCCATATCTGCTACTGTGTTAATCTAAATAACTTTTCTTCCTCCAAAGCTGCTATTCTTTAACATCTAAAAGCACAGAATACTAAGAGAGAGCTAGTAAAATTATTGGGATTTCCCTTATTTTCTCGTAAGAATTTCTCATTTTGTTTTTATGCCAAATTTCCTTCTTTGTCAGTTCTCTTGGGTTTGTTGTTATCTCTTTTACACTGTGCACTGGAAATCAAAGAGGATCTGTAGTTTTGGTGCAACAGGAGCAGGTATTTCATCCTGTCCTGTCCAGTCTCAAAATAAAGTATTCTGAATCACATCCAGTCTCAAAGAATTCCTCTTACTGCACCTTTTCACGGTCCTACTAGATGATTAACTGTGCTTTATCGGTATATGACCACCATAGCCAAATTCTTTTCATATACCATATCTGCAGGTCATGTCTTTACAGCTAATAATTTCATTTATCTTCAGTACCTCCAGGAAATTTCCTTTTCAGGACAGACAGCTGCAATGGATAGATAGTGATTTCTCTGTGTGGGGAAAAATTACTATATTTCATCTCCTCTAGAAGTACAGAAAAAGCGCACAAATTTCTGATAGCCAGCAGGAAAACGTGCTTTGGATAAAACATCATTTCACCCTGCTGAGTCATAGGGTTTGCAATTTCAGGTGCTTTGCATGACTTAAATTTTGGGATCTTCTCAGTTCCATTTCTTTGTGGAGGATTTTCTTGTTGTTTTCCTTCCTTTCCTTTTCCAGTACCAGGGATAAGACATATTGCAGGGAACAGAATGATGGAAAACACATGAAGTTTTAAAAGACATTGCATCAGCATATGTTCCAAAACCTGCACAAAGGCTGCACTCATCTACAAAGTAGTTATGAACTCTAAAACTGCACTTTTAGAAGAAATACATCATTTGTGTACAGGTCTTTTCTGTGTAAGAATTGTTCCCTTTACATAATATTTCAAAAATTTTCTACATTGGTCAAGAGTTATAATTGTATCAACTTTCCAGACTCTCATTAAAATCAGGTGTCTTTTACTTGCATATTTTACTTTAAAAAGCTGAATGTATCTTTGCTGCATTAAGATAGCTTCTAGCATGGGCTTGGGATCAAGTTTTATTCTTAAATTTTTATTTCAAAGATCAGCCAGTTAATATAACAGGGAAAAGAATGATTATTTTATTTAATCATTAAAATGGCATTTTTATAGGCAGGTGCATAAAACTGTTTGTCCACTAGTTACAGAGTAATTTTAGTGATAAACCAATTTTACACTAAGCTTTGACTTAGGCCACTGTTGGAATGGTCTTTAAATTGAATTACTTCAGGGGGTTATTTTGAACTATTTTTCATAAATCCCGAAGATGGGAAGGTGTATTTAAATTCTGTAATTCAGATGTTCACAAAGCGTTTTATTTCTATATAGAGATAAGTAAAATATTCAGAGAGTTATCAAACCTTTTCATCTGTTATGTAAAAAAGAACAGCAGTAAGAGCTTGCCTCTCCTTGAATTTTATCCAAATTGATTAAAGTCTTTATTCAGGAAGTTTAAATACTGGCAACTGCATTCTTCCCCCAGTGGATTAGGTTCCAACTCAAGATGGCCACAGAACTGTTAATAGCATGTCTTGGATGTATTCTAATAATATTGTATAAATATCTAAAGTGACTCCCAAGAATGCCGTTGACTGTATTGTCTGACCTGACATCAAGATCTGATGCTTACTGTGGTGTAGCTGAACTTTGATGTATTTTAATTAAGTCTCCTCTGACCATTCTTCTTTGTGGTGGTTTAGCTTGGTATCCTGCTCCATGAATGGGAATGTGCAGGGCTGAGTCAAAGGAAAAAATGAGGTCACTTTTTGTCACTTTTTTAGAATCAGAATTCTTGAAAATGGGAATATATTCATGTTTTCTATCTACTACATTTTTTTTTTTTTGGCATGGAAGGTAAAAATGAGGCACTCATTTAACCTCACCACTTATTTATAACTTTTTCCTTAATGTGTGGGAATTGTAACTTGAAAGATAGGTGGGAATGTTTCAATGAACCTTGCTGGAATTTCACATTTACAGCTGTTAATAAAAAAGCGTAATGTTGTAGGTGACTCCTTCCAAGGGAAAAGGAGGGCCCTGTATACAAACTGGATCCATCCCACAGGGAAGTCTTCTGCCTCCCTGGGCTCTAGATAAGAGATATTATTAAGAGACTCCCTGGTCTGATTTGGCCCTCTGATTATTGCCCACTTCTGATTGTTCAAGTCAGCAGTGACAGGAAGTTCTAGGGCAGTCAGAAGGACTTCAGGCACTGGGATGACTGGTTGAAGGGATAGAAACAGAGGTGATTTTCCTCAGTCCCTTTGGTAGCAAGGAAGAATGCCGAAAGGTCCAGGGGAACCCATGACCAATACATTGCTTAAAGACCTGTCATCGAGGAAATGTTGGCCTTTTTGATCATGGGGTAGTTTGTATGGCATCAGCCCTGTTGGAGAAAGGTGGAATTCACTTGTCTAAAAGGGTGAAATGTTTGCAGTTTGCATATGACAACAAGTTGGGCAGGAGTGTTGATGTGCTGGGGAGCAGGAGGGCTCTGCAGAGGGATCTGGACAGGCTGGATTGATGGGCTTAGGCCAGTTGTTTGGGTCTCAGCAAGGCCGAGTGCCAGGTCCTGCACTGGGGTCACAGCAACCCCAGGCAGAGCTACAGGCTGGGGGAAGAGTGGCTGGAAAGGTGCCTGGAGGAAGAGGACCTGGGGATGCTGGTCAACAGCAGCTGAACAAGAGCCAGCATGGCATTGTTCAGCCATTGTTCAGCCATTGGCATCCTGGCCTGGATCAGCAGGAGTGTGGCCAGCAGGACCAGGGCAGGGATTGTCCCCCTGTGCTCAGCACTGGTGAGGCCACACCTCAAATCCTGTGTTCAGTTCTGGGCCTCTCACTTCAAGAAAGACACTGAGGGGCTGAAGTGAGTCCAGAGAGGGGCAGCAGAGCTGGGGAAGGGTCTGGAGCACAAGTCTGATGAAGAGCAGCTGAGGGAGCTGCAGTGGTTTAGCCTGGAGAAAAAGAGGCTCGGGGAAGACTTTATCACTCTCTCAAACTACCTGAAAGGAGGTTGTTGCCAGCTGAGGGTCTGTCTCTTCTCCCATGCAACCAGCGACAGGACAAGAGGAGCTGGTCTCAAGCTGAGCCAGGGGAGGTTCAAGTTGGACATTAGGAGGAATTTTTTCACCGAATGAATCAGGGATGAATATGCTGCCTGGGGAAGTGACTGCCAAGGGAAGTGGTGGAGTCACTATTCCTGGAAGTGTTCAAGATGTTCAAGTTTCGAGCACTTAGTGGTTTAGCTGACAGGGTGGTGTTCGGCCAAAGGTTGGGCTTCATCATGGAGGTCTTTTCCGACCTTAATGATTCTATGTGCGTGAATAAGAAGATCCACCTCTGAGAATTCTCATTATAAGTTATACTCTTCTACATCTACAAGAAAAACATATTTAAATGTAGTTTTCCATTATCAAGTTAAATATATGTGGGGATTTATATCTGGTTGTTTCAGAAAAGTTTGTTTGAAATTAAAAACATTCAAGTAGTTTTAGATTTTAGATTTATTGTATTTGCTCGTTACACATCACTGCCTTGTCTTGATCAGTAAAGGGAAATTGCTTAGTGTTTCTCTTTTCCTGTGCATAAATTCTCTTCTTTAATTTTCATTTAACATACTGTCTTGCTAAAAAGAGGTCATGAAAAAACTTGAAACAACAAGAGGTTTTGAAACAACTCACTGTATTAATTTCAAAGTTATATTTTTATTTGAGGATGTAATTAAGATTCCATTTTTACATTGTATTTCACCATGAAGATGCAGGTTTAATTACCCTGAGCTTCTCCTACTATCCCTGCAGAATATGTCCAAAGGACATAAGCTAATGGGGAAATTGATCCAAAAAGTGTTATCAGTGTTACCAGAGAAGGTGAATCATCGCTTGTGATTCTTAATATAGACCAATACTCCATCAAAAATGCTGTTGATACATTTATAAATAGTTGACTGGGCCTTCTAATATATGTGCAGCATATGTCAAACAGCCTGTTTGTGTCTGCTAGGATAGTTACCATCTCTTGAAATAACATACGCCACACCATCAAACTTTATCTTCCATTGGCATACACACCACAGGTTTAGTCAATATATTGGTTTCAGCTAGGGTATATGAATTTTCAAAGTTCTGAACTATATCAACAGACTTTCATAGTCCAGATGGGGCTGTAGACAAGTCCTTGCCACTTTTTCAGCCTGTAACTTTGTTCAGCCGGTTGAATTGACATGTTGTTGGAAATGCAGAAGCCAATGTGGCTTATTCAGCAGTAGGCTTTCATCAGTTTGGATGCACCAGTTTAACACCACTGAAAATTCATGGATAGTGCATCATGGAAAAAAGGTAGCCTCTGGTTCTTGTTGTTTATACATATTTGAGAAACAGCAGTTTCCAGTGGTGATGTATTTTAATTTGCCATATGTGTGAAAAGCTTAATTAGCATATTCATCACCCAGACCAGAAGTAGCATTACAATTGCTTTCCCAGGCAGTTCATAAATTGTGCAATTCCAGCAGTCAGCTCTGTCTCCCAGAAGACAGCTCTGTATCCTCCCACAGCAAGCAAAGTAAGTGTGGATGGGGACTTGATCAGGACTTCAAAAAAGTATGATTTTGATATTCTCTTAAAACTGATGGGAATGAGCAACTACAGTTCCTATTAGCTTCAGCAGTAGCCTGTCCTGTGTGATGAAGATCAGAGGTCACGCTCTGCTCTGGGAATATGCTCTTCTCCTGGATCCTGCACAGCCTAGATAATAACTGTAGTCTTTTTTGTGTGCAAACCATTGGAGGCTATATTGTGGTCATTACCATTTTCTTCTCTTAGGGAATTAAATGATGGAGCAGAATCCTGTAACTACTCTCTTGCCTGTCAACCCTTTTAATAGGGTGTCACCTAGCAAATGGATTTGAAATAGCTGAAAGCTTGCTCACTGGGCAGAATTCATCAAGGGGCTATCCCATCAAGCAAAGAACTGGGCAAAGAGCTCCCTCAAAGTTACTACAGGAACTTAATGTCAGATGTGCACTTATTTAAAATAATTTTGTTGTGTTTTTAATTTATGTTGAGATTACTGGGCGACAATCAAAGAAAGTATTTGCTGCTCTGACAAATAAGATACCTGTTAATTTCAGCAGTGTCCAAATGAATGCCAGGATATTGAGAGCCTCTTTTCCTCTGTACTCTCACCTCTATTCTTATCCCCACATATATCTCAAGCATCATGCTGTGTATTGGGTAGGCTTGCACTATGCATTTTGGTTTAGGTCAAGGCCACTGAATTTGAAAGATCAGACTACACTAGGTTAGTTCATGTAACTCCAGAAAATTCTAGAGCAGAAGGAATCAGTGACTTAACAACTGAGTGTAATACACCTGCCACACTGGTTACAGCCTGAAAGAAAATGGTGTCTGTATTCCTAAACCAGCCCATGGTGGAAAACAAAGTCCAGCGAATGGGGAAGATCAAGAAATCCACTTCAGAGGCATATTCATGCCACAGGTTAAACCCTCAGCATAGGCACATGCACAGTGTTCTTGGTATTCTTGGACTCCACAGGGAGTTGTAATGTGATTTTCCTGCTACAGAATTTGTTATGATACCTGATGCTGTCATAAAAGAAGATGATTATTTGAGATATGTAGAATAACACGACAGAAAATATTGACCGAATACTGCCTATGGCTTAGTTTAAGAAAAAGACCCAAAAAACCCCAGACAATGAAACGAGAACTAAGTAACAATTATTAAAATGCCTAGCTTTCATTAAGATAGGGAGAAAATTACCTCTTCATTAACACTCCTTGACTATTATTTTTTCTTTATGTGCTGAATAGGGAAGTAGAAAGCTAACCTAGTACTGAAACAGAAAGAAAATAAGACTTTAATGAGGGTTTCATCAAAAGGTTAATAAACTCTCACCCCCGTCAATATCCTAATTTTGCTGTGCACGGTTTTTCAGTATTCGTTCTCTATGAATCCTTATTTATATTTCATTAACACTGAAATGCATAATAAAACACAATGAAATTGAAACATATTTCAAATATCATTGCAAGAAATCAGACAAGGTTAAATTCAATTCATTTGTTGTTGACCAATAGTATTTGAAAATAAAAATGAAAGATGACATTGAATTTACTATGCCTTTATTTTTACTGATTGTCCAAAAAGTTTTGCAAGTAAAGTTTCAGGAAGCAGTGTAGACACACTTTATATGTTGAGTTGGAATATAGGAGCAAAATGGCCCCTTTTTGGGACTTAAAATTGCATAGCTTTCAGCAGGTTTATTGCAGTAAAAACAACAGCAGATTTCCACCAATAAAATGATGTGTTAGCTCAGTGACATACCTGGCACACAATCTTGTCTGCTGTCACGTTTATGATAACTGAGAATGTGGACAGAAAATTAAGTTGGAAAGTCAGTGAATAGTCAGCAATACTGATTAGGACAAGATAATCAACCTACAAAGTAGGTGGGTGAAGAGAGAGAAAAACAAAAAAAACTCCAACCAATTCATTTTGATAACTCAGATATAATTTTTCTTATATTACTAGGGAAAAAAAATGAAATAAACTATGAATCTTGGAACTTCAGATGTAGTTTATCTTTTCTTTTATAATTTTTAGTAGGTTTGGATTTTTGTTAGTTTTTTTGTTTTAATTTTAGAGCTTCGCCCATTATTTATTAATGAAGCTGCTCTATGTTGGGAAAGATTTCTTGGAATTTCCTTATGTTAGCACGTGGATTATGCCTTTCCAGATTAAAAAAGAAATTGCTAGAGAATATGCTGTTGTTAATTCAGTAGGGTGTTGTTGCTAATTGTAGGTGCCTTCTTGTACATTTAGGAACTGTCACTTCTACTGTGCTTTTCTTTTTATTTCATTTCTGTGTTTTACTACATAAGTGCTAGCTTAGTACTCACAATTGTAGCCTTCTTTTAAAATTTTTAATCTTTCTAAACTCCGTATCACTGTGGCATCTCATTAGATGCTTTTGATGCCGCGTACTGTATGAACAAAATGTTAACTAGTGCACTTTCCATCAGCTGGTAGTGTAAAACAGACAAAATAACAGAGCCTCTTAAATGAGATTTATCATGCTTGTCTTTCTTACTCTGAATTTGTGTTAGCTTTTTGTTCATTTCATTGAAACCTTTAAGATGAAGTGACCTACAACCGTTTATTTTGGTAGCATTACTCTTTTCCATCCCTCTTTGCTTTTGTTTTTTCTGGTGATCCTCTTTGTCCTTAGCTGCTACTATCCTTGTGTTTACCTCCACACCAGTTCTGAGCAGAAATTTATCTACTGGCGTTTTACAGTTTCCCATGGAGCTTTAGGTCTTTTCAGTCTTATTGCTTATGCTATGGTTAATCTAGACTGCATGTGTTTTTATTTTTTAGGAAACTGAAGCAGCAGTGCAAGCTAAACAGCCGAATGTGGAAGAGGTTTTGTCTAAAGGGTGTCATTTATATAAGGAAAAACCAGCTACTCATCCAGTAAAGGTAATGAAGCAACCTTTAGCAATATCCATTACTGTGTAATAGGTTATGCTTCCTCTGTTGTACACTTGTCCTTGATGTGCTCTGTTTAAAATCAATAAAAGAACTTGGAAAATGGCATTTGTTCTGTTCTGTGATGGCATAGCCAGGGAAAATGTAATGTTCCCAGCTAAAAAATTTTTGCATATTGTGATGGGAATATTGTTTTTGACATTAAGGTTGTTCTACTCATTCAAGAGTAATTCACACTGAAAGCAAATGCAATTTTTGGTGTGTAATTAATGGAAACATATAACATGTTTTTAAATGCCTTTTTTTTTTTAATTTTACTTTCAGAAATTTTGTCAAATAAAAAAATGAGCAAATTTTCTAGAGAAAAGTAAGAGTCAAGTCATAAAGAGAGTACTTTGCTTTATTTTTTTTTTTTTTCATTTTGAAGGAAAGAACACATGGCAAAATAGAACTTTTCCATTCAAATTCTCTGCCAAATTTTATCTAGAATGACTGACTTGATTCTGTTTTGGAGCAGAGGACGCATTGTTAGGAAGGCTATGCCTCCCAGCACTTCTCTTTTAGAAAAATGTACTGTAGAATCCTTTTCCTCAGCTTATAAATTAATTATAAGGGGATATTTTACACGCTGTTCCTAAAAACTATGTGGACCTTCATTGAGACTAGAGTGTCATTTTTTATCCTGTGGAATCTTGAAGTCATCAGCAAGCACCCTCTCAGGTCTGGTTCAGCTGCTTTTCCAGCAGGACACCAAACTAGTGAGGCCAATACCGTACAACTGGAGCTTGTTCTGGTTTCTAGTTTTATAACCGCTAATTAAGTATCTGTAAACATAATGATTGAGAGTTCCCAGAAACAGTAATAGTGACTTATTGATTACACTAAGTATCTATTACAATTGCTTCTGACTGGGCAGGGATTGTAAACTTTGTATTTAGAGCTTTTCAAAATGTACAGCACTCCAAAACCACAACTGGGAGGAAAAGGGTTTCTTCACAAAGTTATGATGTCTGTAGGAGATCTCGGCAGTGAATTTCTTGTTTTTCTATGTAGTTCACTATAGTTGACTAAATAGTATTATTTATTTAGTATATTTACTAATATACTGTTATTTTCTAATAATAATAGGAAGTATTATTTTCCTACTTTTACAAAATTTCCTCTGAATTACTTGTAAATCTCACCAGCAGATCACCATTCACAGGCACACATGGATGAACTGATAGTCACTTTAGAAATTAACACTTGTTTAAGAATAATTTGGTTTCTCATCTTCTTTCCTGAACAGAAATGCTTAAAAGTTATTATCGCCTTTGGTATCTGTGCATTTTTAATGATCAGTTCTTGTAAACATGCTAAAATGCTAGAAGAGATAAATTCAAGGTGACTTGAGTGGGCAGAAGCAAGACTTTGTTGGATGTTTTCCCTGGCTAATAAAACCTTATTTTTGTTGGGAACTGAAATGCCATCTACACACTGAATGGATGATGGAACAAGAATCACTCTGCAATTACTGCATTTACTCATTTTGTGTGACTTCAGCTGCATCTTTGGGGATCTTATTCCACATTTTAACAAGCAGAACACTCAAAACAACAGAAAACTATAGGTTTTGGCTTCCTAGATTTTTTAATTGCATATAAAGAATTGCAGAATGGATACTGCCATTTTCAAGATGAAGAACTAGTTGTTTTACATAGGAATGACAGAAGTATAAATGATGTTGAAATGATTCTGTTTAGCCCAAAATTCTGACACAGAGGTGTACTGTCTGTCTATATATTTTAAGTGTTCACATCAAAGACTGAAACTTTCCAATTTTTACCAGATTTACTGGAAAAAGATGACTCTTTTAAAGCTTATAATGTTCCTTGAGTTGTAGTTTTGACAATGATATTATAAAACATATTGTAAACGAGGAAATTAGTAACTTGTGGAATGGTGCATATTTAATTTTTAGTCCCTCTTTGATTTCATTTTACTTGTTTCATTACATTCTGTAGTTCATTTAATTGTGCAACCTGTGAATTTAATTTCTGGTTCAATGTCTGTCTCGTACAATAAGTTATAAAGCAGTGGTTATATGCTGTCAAGACTGCTGAATTGCTTTCTTGATGCTGTAGGTAGGTTTCCTTAAGTCATCATTCTTCCTGAGTTACTTTCAGCACAGTCTGCTATTTATATGTTTCAACATAGACTTTTTGATTAACATCAAAATAATTTTCTATATAAAATGTATTTGATGGAATCAAAAATAATTTTTACTCAGATTAAAATGCTTTTGGAAAGTTATTAGCAAGTTTACAAAGCTAAGAACTCAAAATTTTAGGAAGTTCTTGAATCGGATCTGCTCTGGTGCCCTTGGTTTAGGCTGAACCCTGCTTAATTCAGTTCAGGATATGGACATCACTCACAGTGCAAGCAGCAATTCAATACTTAGACCCATAGTTCTTGTTTAGCGTGTGGCACAGAAAAAAAGATAAAATTACATGCCCTCTTTAAAAGCGTTAATTACTTGCATAGCATTGCTTGACAAATTTGTAGGTTATTTAGTTTTCTGAGGCAGCTTTGCTTTTTTTCCTCCATTATTTCCTTAATTCACTACAAATCTTCCTTCTTTTCAATAAATGGAGTAGAGATCCTATTGACTTATTCTCACCGCCAGCCTTTACTGTGCTCAGAAGTGGTATGTGCCAGAAAATTATCCCTGCAATTTATATGCATTTTATCTGAAATAATGTTCATAGTTAAAATTACTCTGGCATTTCCTAATGTTTAGCTTCTTATCTTTGCAACCTTTATAATATATTCTCATTATAGTATTTTGAATGTAAATTAAATCCCATGGATTTATATTGACACGTGCTTAATCTTATCTCATAGTTATGTCACTGAAATAAGTATATTTTCACACCTTCACTAAGCATACTGCAATAGAATTTTGCAATGCAAGTCTGTAAAAACATTTTTGTTGGCAAATGGAATCCTTGTATATGCTGATTCAAGAGTCAAGAACGGGATGAGATGTGTGATCCTTTAAGCACTAGCACTTTAATAATCAGACCTATTCACTTCTATAAAATGGATTTCATGCTTTTGAAATGCATTTCTGTAAAGCTTTTGAAGATGGGGGGGGAGAGGTTACTGCTGGTGTCAGTGGCAATAGAAAGTATGTAAGCCCCAATTTCATGATTAACAGCACTTAATCAGAACAGTCTATTCAGGAAAGGATTTCTGTGCCAGGGTAAGAGCTGTGGTTCCCTTGCTACAGCACTCAATTTATCTTTTCCTCTGGTGGGTGAGAAGTAAGTAGTGAGAAATTTATTTTCATTGTCCTCAGTCTTGCATTTAAAAGACTACATTTCTCTCTCTAAATATTCATATCTAATTTTGTGAGATTAGTTCACGTTTGGATGTTAACATCACTTAAATTGCACCAGTGCTGCCATTTAAAAAAATCTATAAAATTTGTGCGAAGTGCAACATATTTGGATGTTCATGCTTGTCACCAAAGCTCTAGAGTTGCAATTACAGCAAAATTGGTATGCTTATAGAAGTTAACATTTTAATGCATGCACAGTAATTTATGCCAGATTCAAGATCAAACTGTAATTTTGATAGCAGCGTTTAGAACTCATTGGTCTCTTGTTAGTGGTGTAGCTGTGGCCCCAGAAAACCCACTCTAACGTGTGTGGTGGGTATGTTTTATATTCTGTCATTGCTGGAAAGAAATCTCTGGCTCATATATGTAAGAATGATCAAGCAGCTACTCATGAGAAGGACCAATATTAGAATCATGGAATAGAGTCAAACTCCTGGCCCTGCATGGGACAGCCCCAGAATCACCCCATGTGCCTGAGAGAGTTATCCAAACATTTCCTGAATTCAGACAGGCTTGGAGTTGTGACCACTTCCCTGGGGACCCTGCTTGGTGGTTGGTCCAGTGCCCAACCACCCTCCAGGTGAAAAATCTTTTCCTGATATCTCAACCTTCCCCACTGCCTCAGAGTCTCTGTGTGTGGGTACATACACACTTGAATTTAATGAGCGTTGTTCTCCATCCCTCTCCTACTGACCCCTGTCATCTTAGACTCTAGGTAATTAAAATATCTTAATAGGCATCCTGTTTCTATCACGGCTGGATTGTGATCTCGACTATATATCTAACTGGGAATTGAAACCATAGAATACTAAAAGCACTCCTGAGTGGCATCGGTACTCTGTGCTGCTTTTTGTAGCAGAGGATCAGAGAGCAGCTTAAAAAGAAATGCTATCTTCATTTTAAGAGTTTAGACATATCAGCATAGAATTAGCAATGCTTCATCTCTCTTTACAGTCCCTAAAGCATGGAAAAAAGAGAGGTAGAAACAACATTTTCAAACCTAAATGCCTCTCAGGGTTATCTGAGGACTGATGTTATTCACACCGCAGACTTTCATGTAGGTTTTGTTTAAAAGTAACAGTTTAGACATTACTGGTCCGGATAATGTGCTCCCGCACTGAAGTTTATGCACCCTGAAGACTCTTAAGACTCTTTTTTTTCTTTTATTTTCATAGATGGAAGAATAAATTCTGCATTTGATGTTACAAGTTGCAGAGGTTTTATTGAAAAACTTTTTGAAATACATAGCTCACCTTTCTGCTTGAATTTAAAAAATCAGCATCTTGGGTTCACAGTGATTAAAAGCCAGACCTCTCAGGCTGGGGGGCTGTCCCTGGCAGGGACAGGATCAGGCCCTGTGAGGGGAATCAAACACAGCCCTGGGTGGCTGGGCAGGGCCAAGGGAACGGGCTGCGGTTGGTCCAGAAGTCACTCTGTGGTCAGGGTCAGGCACCTGCGCTGGTTCTGAGTTGGCTCTGAGCTTCAGCAGCCAAACTTTGAGGAGAAAAGATGCTTTTAGGGCCCTGACACCAGGAAGCTCTTTTGTAGCACAGCTGGAAAGGAGTTTACTTGTCCCTCTCGCCCTTTTGTGAAAATTCATTATGGCATCTTTCTGTTTTGTTTTGTTGTTTTTTTTTTTAATTCAGGTGATCCACCAGGTTAAAAAACCCATCTTATTTTATTTTGCACTTATTTATGTTACATTTACATTTGTTTACATTGCAGTACTGCATTGGATGGGGCCCTGAGCAAACTGATCCTACTGGGTGGCATCCCTGCCCATGGTGGGAGGGGAGTTGAAACTTGACAATCTTTAAGGATCCTTCCAACCCAATCCATTCTGTCATTCTGTGATATATTAATTTATGTATTATAAATTTAATATTTTGTATTTTCTATTATAGAAAAAATTAGAAGACTTGAATGCTAACTGGAAGGCAATACACCACTTAATTCAACAACTGAAGGAAAAGCCAGAATTAGCAGCATTTGGCCATCTATCTTCAGGTGTCTGTAAGTGCTTTAGTATATCTATTTTTTAAAATTAATTACAAATCCCACAGTTAAAATGAAAATGGCTGGAGACTGTCTAAATTAATTCTACATCCTTAAAAATGCTACTATGGCATTCAAGTTGGTTTTTTTATCACGGACTTTCTATTTTATGCAATGTGTCCTAGAAGACAAATTAGATTATGATTTGATTAAAAGGTTGCATGCTTTTCAAATTATTACTGTTTCAAAGTCATTTTTCTTTTATTCCATGAAGAGGTGAAATTTTGACTTTCTGCATATACTAATAGAGGAAATACTACAAAAGGAGACAAATTATTTAAATTAAAAGATAATAATGTTGTAGGTCAAGTATCTGTAAATTGGTCACAGAATGAAATTCTGGAATTATTATTACTGATAGGGCAATAAAGTGAGACTGTTTCAAAACAAAGCTTGTCTATTCACAGAGAAAGTCATACGACAGCATGGTAGGAGTAATTCTGCAGTTAAACACTAAGTCTGTGGTGTATATCTCTTCGTGTCTTGCATTCATGAATACACAACGAGACACCTGATCTCCATTTCATTTAAATTATTTCAACAATATTTATATTAGATTATTCTCATATCTCTATGCGTCTCTTGTTCCCTACAAGAATTACAAACTCATCTTTTTTTTCCTTGATAGATGGATTTTATTTCCCAGTGCTTTCCTTTGAAATGTAGTGATTAGGCATGGGTGAAAAATAAATGCTTAATGGAAGCACTGTGCTCAATCTGAGTTTCTAAAGTATCTAAGATTCTTTACTTGATGTTGAACCTTTTCAGTTGCTTGAATGAAGAATGTTACTTACACAATTTGGAAAGATGCTCATCATATGTGGGAGCAGAAGGAAATCTGTCCCCCAACTCCTGTGAGATTGCCTGGAACTCAGGGTATGATGCAGCTGCAGTAATCAAGTGGAGTTGGATGTTGATCCCTCTTGTTTTTAATATGTTTTAGTGGGTAACATACAAGAAAACTGGAGAATTCTCTACCTTCTATTAGTGACTCTCTAGGACAGCAAAGCAGAAAACCCTTTTTTTTTAGAGAAGTACATAATTGCTCCATAGAGAGAATCTAGAAATTTCAGTACTGGAAGACAGTCCAGCTCCTGCCCAAATAGCATGTGTGAGTTCAAGAAAAGGAGGTGTCTTGCTTGTGACGTATTGAATCTTACGAAAAAGGAACTACTGTTTGGTTTTAGTCCCTTAGAGCTGCTGTGGTTCCAGTGGCAATTATTTAAATTTTCTAAAAAGGATCAAATGCCATTAGTATGTTTTAAAACTAGTAGTACAACAGTATTCTTGCTTTGCATGATTTAGTTCCAACGCATTCTGTAGGAATTCATGTAATTACATGGGGGGAATGAAGGAGATGGGTAATCATTTTTTGCTCTGCTAGACTTGCTGTGTCAGTTTTCTGTGTGAACAGGTTATGTCAGGTTCCAGAGGGAAAGAGTGTTGGCAAGGTGCATATTTGCTGTTACAGAAGAAATTATAATAATGGAACAAGAGTGAGAACACAGAGTAGTAATGCAATATGTTCTTATATTACCTCACCTCTAGCTGAAGAATTGCAAAATTACCTTTATGCAAGATGTAGTCTCTGACTGCTAACAGTTCTGAGACTCAGTAGATGGAACTATACATGCAGAAAATGAAAGCACTGGAGTTCTAGAAAGGATTAAACGAGAAGTAAGATTGATTTCCTTTCTATTGTCAAGAGCACTAAAGTTTGAACCTGTGCTTATAACACTAATTCATAATTTTTCTTTATTTGGGTCAGTTTACTGTGATCACATCATTGTAGGTGTATTGACATAGAACTGTAGAGTTCAAAGGGGACCTGGGGAGGCATTTATTCCTTTTGCTTAAAGCACAGTCAATTAGTGCAGGTTGCTCAGGGCCATGTCCAATCATGTTTTTAATATCTCCAAGGATGGAGACTCTACAACCTCTCTGGGCAACTTTTTCCAGTGTTGAGCAACTCTGACAGTAAAAAAAAAAAAAAAAAGTTTCTTCTTCTAATCAAATAGAATTTCAAGTATTTCAGTTATGGCATGGTGCTTCTTATTCTGTCTCTGGGCTTCACTGAAGACAGTCTGGGTCTATCTTCTTTACTCCTTCAGTCAGATATTTAAGTACATGGATATGATGCCCCTGAGCCTTTTCTTCTCCAGGCTAAGACAGCAGTTTTCCACTAAGATAGGAAAAGATACCTGCTACTAAGGTGTTTTAGTATTTCACTTAAAAGAATGGGAGAAGAGGGAAGAAATTGAATGTCACGGGTCTAGTCATTCTGTGCTATAAGTTCTACAGCTATTTTAACTACTTATGTTATAGATATTTTTATGACCTTATTTACTCTGCTGCTGACTCTCATGAACCATAGGGATTCAAACTGGCTAAGGGAGAGCTAGCTTTAGCCAAAAGCTTCCCAAAAGCCAAACAATTGCACTCAAGGTCAATTTGTAAAGAAAGATGTGCAAAATTATTTTGGAAGGATTTTGTGAAACAATGGCAGTATTGCCTGTCGATAATTATTCACCTCCTGATCCTATAGAGACTTGTAGGGATATCAGGATTGAATAATGCTGACATGTGTATTTGAGACCAGGGAATGAAGATGTAACTGGATCATTCCTACAGACCTGTCAGGTATCATTTGGTCTGGTCTGGCTACAAGAACTGAGACAGAGAGTCTTAATAAATTACATCTGGTGGCTGTAACAGAGGTAAAGCACCCTGGTTAGAATTATTTCTAGGTCTGCATATTATAGTTTCTTCGGCAGAAGAAGCATTAAAAAATAGTCCTTAATATTCCACCAGTCCAGTGTGCCCTCAGGCATAAGGAACAAGAATTAATTCTCCAGCACAAAAAGTGTACTTAGCTGAAGGGTATGCCTAAAACCGTAGCAAAGATTGACTTCCAAGATAAGATGAATCATGAAGAAAATCACACTTGCTATCTGTACTTGACAGGATAACGTGAAGTGGTGTGAATGTCTCTATCCAAATACATTGATGCATTGCTTAGCCAGCAGTTTGAAAACATTTTAACAGAGAGAAATGCAGTTCTGGAATGTACTTTTCCAGGAGGGAGAGGTTTTAATAGTATCATTAGCATTTATATGACTTCTTTTTCTTCTTTTGTACTGAAGTGCTATCACTGTATTTACTTAATAAGTAAGTAAAGATATATATTGCTTTGTAAACCCCTCTGAATGCATTGTGAGGTGGGAGGCCTTCCTGACTTGTTCTGGAGGAAGATATTTTCCATAATTGGTCTTCATTCCAGTAAGATGCCAGTGGAAAAATTTGGTCGCTTTTATTTAGAGCTACCTTGAAAGTACAATTTCTTAAAAAGGATGTGTATTTATTTTCAGTTATGCTGTACCTGAAGTTAGTGAAATTTTAAAACTACAAATGAATCTAGCTGGAAGTATTTGGTCAACTAATTTTTCATTTACATATTCCCCTAATAAAACTGTGAGTGATATATTATCTTAATACTCTTGCAGTTTAACTTATTCAGTGAACAGTACTTTGTGTACAAGAAATTCCATTTTTTCTCCTGACTGCTTACACAAATTTTTGTCCCTTTTTTGTCTTCTTTTTTTTTTTTTTTTAATGGAATGACTAATCAAGTGAAACAGAAAAATGCGTGACTGTGAAATGAAGAAAAAAGTTGAGTGAGAATTATTATCAATTACAATGGTGAAATTTCTTCTGAAATTAAGTAGAAGTTGTCCCTTTAAGCTTTAAAATTATCAATCTTATTTTGGAGAGTTGTTTATAGCAGGTCTGAAAAAAAGATAAAGATAAAAAAGGATTGGTTGTGTTTAACAGTTTGTAGAAGGGCTGCATTTGACAGAAAGGCTTTTAAAGCACTATTAGGTGTTACACTTACTACAAATAATTTGAGGAAAGCTAGTATTGCATCACTGGAGCTCCCAGCACTAGCAATCAGCTTTAGGTGTCTTTCTTCAAATGCCTACAATTCATGCTCTCCTGTGCTTTCAGTATAACTTGCTTTAGGAGTAGGAGTCAGACACTGCAGACACAGAGCCAAAGACTGGGCTTCCCTGTGCAGGGGAAGAAGGCTTTTCAGGATTTAGAATGGATGAGGAAGAATGGGAGAGGAGTGAGGTATCATGCTGAGTCCATTAGGTGCGAGTTGTAACGTGAGGACTGTGAGCTGCAGTAAGTTCACCAGCAGCAATGGTGGTGAAGAGAACTCATCACCTATTAGCCCATATATTCAGCTGGGGTGGGGGAAAAGGATTCCCAGCAGTCAGTCACCTCCAGAGTCTATAATACCTTGAGTCTTGTGGTTTGAATTAAAACAGTAATATTTGTGAATCTGGGGAAAGTAGTGACAACAGAACTTCATTTGCTTATCCTTTGGTATTTTAGTTGCAGGTGTATAGTATGCCTCCTTCTGTTTGGGAAATTTAGTTTGTTTTTCATTTCTCTGTGAAGCAAGTCCCCACCTGGACTAGGCATGCTGCTTTGTCCTAGGCTTTTAAGATCATATACAACAGTTCTTTAAAAATATCTGTTACTCAGTGAGTGCACCACTGTGGCTTAATGCAGCTGGAATTCATATTCACTGCTTGCAATATATAACATAAGAAACAAGTACTGGTGCTATTAAAAATATACCATTCATGAGTCTGTAGGTTTTTGAGGAAACTTAGCACTAAACAAAAGCATGTATGTGAAATAAATACCTTGGTGAAAACTTAAGGTTTGAAACTAAAACCCATTTACCTCAGAGGCTGAAAGTGCTTCTGTAGTGCTAGTGTGCATGAATTTTCTTTTATTTTCATAATAAATGCATAGTTGAGTTATTTATTATTCCATACTGGTTACTTCTAAGATAGAGAGACATACATATGGACATAGAAGTGTCCTGCATTATAAAGACTGCCCTGTTAAATCTCTGATATGATATTTGGTTTCATATTTTCAGTGGGAATGAAGGATTCTTTGTTTAGGAAACTATAACCATTGAAATATATTAATTTCCACGGACTTCAGAGCTGGATTGTGTACTGTTCCACTGCCTCTTTAAAAACAAACAAACCATTTGTATTTAAGAGATAATCAGGAGACAATGATAAAAATGTAAGAAAAAAAATGACAACAACTAGCTTTGGGCAAAAAATGCACAACAGATACATTTTCTTTTTTGTCGAATTTCATAGCTAGTGTGCTCTGAAGCAGTCATTGTTTATATATTATCCTCACTGTTTGAGTGAACACATATGCTGTAGTTCAGCACTTTTTCTCAGAGTTTCCGAAAGCTAGTCTTAAAAATCCTTGTGTACCTGAGAATATTACAATATGTGTATTCAAAGGGTGAATTAAAAACAAATGTACAAATCAGGTATTTGAGTGCCTGTATTGTTTCTAGCAGTTGGCATAGTATAATTGAGACCAAGAATACTCAGAATAATTCCTTGGGAGGGACTGAACAATCCATGGATGTTCTACATCTACAATGTTTTCAATACTTACGGGCACCTGTGTTGATATTTAAACTTCTGTTGCACATAGTCTTCACTGTTTAAAGGAACTTTACTGTCATCTATTAAAATGATTTCGTGAGGGATTCGGTTGATACTTAATTTTCTAGAACCATTCTCCAGAAAGTTGAACAGTTAAAAATCCACAGCAGGCAACTCTTGGGACAAGTAGTTCTACACTGAATTAGAAGGCAGTGCTACTGCCAGTAGTCCATTTTGGTTCACTTTGGTTTTAGGACACCAATAAAGAAGACCACTATCATGAGTTGCAGTAGAGAGAAATACTATTTCCAATAATGATCGTGTGTCTAGAACCATGTAGTTTCTGATACTTGTGCAGATTGACTCTAAAGGAAATATCTATTTGTAATATTAGCTATAATTTGATTTAACACTATGAAAAGGTTTACAAAAATAAAATGCAAGAGAGCAATTGAATAGGTAAAAATGCAGTGGGGAACTATCACAGAGAGTACCTTAAATCATTAGAGACCAGTAACAGTAGACTCCTCCTTTAATCAGCTGGCCTAATTGCTCATGCTTGCATAAAGTGAGTTAGTAAAGGAACAGATTACTGTCTTTACCTTTTCTTTTGGATGAAGGACTAAATAATGGTTTATATAAATAATTTTAGTAGACTTGGGTTTGAGTCATTTTACTTTACAGACTTATGTAGTAAAGAGGATTCAGAGATCCCAGCCTGAGATGACCCTATTATGTGTAAATTGCCATATATCTGTTTTCCTCTTTGTATTCAGGAAAGAAGTGTCTGATCATTCCATCTGATTTCCATTAATAAGCTTTTTTACTTCACACATATGTGACACATCCAGCAAATAACAATATGGCGCAAAACTGAATCTGTTACCACTTGATTGGAGATTTTTCAAGGTCGGGACCCAGTTTCACAAGCAGTTCTATTTTTCAATACGGCCGACATCAGACACAAGCTGAAGACAAACTTGTCTAATAAAGCTTTCAGATTCAATTTTCTCTCTGCATATAGCTTCAGGAATCTCTGGAGGTCATTCACAGCATGTGCTGTAACACCAACAGGGAGAAATAATGAAAAGCATCTATATAAAAAGCTGACACTATGCCTTCCGAGCTGCATGAATAAAAACATAATAAGCAAGTTTAGAAACACAAATCTCTGTTATTCTCAGAATTTCTATTTTGATCTTTATAATATATCTTGATTTGAGGATTTGCTTCTGGATTTTCTGACAGGTGAAAAATACATGCAAAATATTCTTAAGCCACAAAAGCCCAGTTGGAATAAAACCAAAGGTTACACCTTTATATTTAACATTCTATGTCAGGGATCTTCAAGTAGGTTCTTTGAAAGATCTTTAGTAAAAAGGTGTGAGGGTGCAGTTTACAAAAGGAATGTGAACTTGTTTTTTTCAGGGCTCAGCTGATTAAATATAACTCACTCTGGGTTACAAAGAACTTTTATTGTACTCATACATATGATGAAACATAAAACAGAAAGTCAAAACAGGAGCTGCCTGCTTTGCTGTTATTAAACACAATATGGAACCAAGGTCTACTTTTTCTATTATGTAACAAGTTGTTGAAGCATAGCTGTCAGGATTTATGATGTAAATAAGATTAATGCTATCATTAGTCTTTCAAAAGACCCCATTCACGTATTCCATTTTTAAAATATGATCTGGTATTTTCTTCTGAGGAGCAAGCTTTACAGCTTGTTTTCTTTCATTTAATGTCTTGATCAATAGTTAGTAGCAGCAGGATATGCCAGATTTATTTTGGTTAAATCTCATGAAATGTAAATGATAGTGTACTGTAGAATTTCTCAGACTGTATTGAAAAACCTATATCAGATGAGAGCACAGAACTAAGTTACAGTTATGGTTGGACTTTTTTATATGGTTCCCATAATCTTGGTAACAGAATCCAGTATTAGCAATTTTCAAAAAATGTGGCAACTATCAGTTTTAAAACACGGATAGAATCAAGAATTTAGATTAGTTTATTCTGGAAGATATGGAAAAAGGGAGTAGAGTTCCTAGTAAAAGAGTATCCATAACAAAATGGTTGTTAATGCCCTTTTTTCAGTTTTTTTGCCTAAGTTTCTGGCTTTCTATCTTTAAATGACTTTTTTTTTTTAAATAGTGTTTTAAACCTACTCTGTCTCTCTGTCACCCCTTCTTTTTCTTAAAATAACCCAAATTACTGTGATATTTGACTATCAGATAGCATCAACTTGCAAATAGCAGTATTCTCTGTATTCTGTTTCTTTTTGTATAGTAATTAGGCCTATTGACAACTACATTGTGTGAAAATCTCTTTAATTTGCTGGAATAGTAGAAAGTGATAGATCATTCTGCACACAATCCTCTTCACCTGTCTGTTCTTTGTTGACTCGTCTTTTTAAAAGAGCAAAGCAAGGCAGCTTTTCCTTGTGAAGGGAGCAGTGCTCAGGGACATCCTGGTCATGACCTACCTGAGCCTTTGACATCCTTCCTAATATTTCTGTTGTGAATGGGGCTGCCACGGAGCTAGGTCTGCCCTGCAGAGAAACAGCCAGCCAAAGAGTGTGAGCAGAGTGGAGGCTGCAGGGAGTGAGGAACACAGCTCGTAATTGCTTCTAAGGTTTCTGCTCTAGTCAGAGGGCATGAGAAGATGACAGAAAGACCTGCTCCTTAAACTGTAGAAGGCTAAAATGAGGAAAAAATGGTTTATATGAAGTTTGTCACTGAAGTATGAGACTGCTGTCTTTGTATCAGTGTGGAGTAGCAGGGGACATGTAGTGGTGGAGATAGGCAGGAAGAGATTTGCATTACTGATGTTTTCTTTAACAGTAGATTGGTGGTCAGACCCCACTTAAGTTCCCAAATACAATTTTTCATTGAGTGAAACTAAAATAGAGGTTAGTTATTCCTGAAAAGTAAACATTATAGGAGAAAACCTGACAAGTGTGTCACAAAGTAATACCAAGCAATATATTTTAATATTTCTGATGAAAGAGCAGAAGGTGCTTGTAGTGATTTCAGGAATTCCTTTGTCAAAGCAAAGTGACAACGATGGTGTTGCCTTTGAACAGCTGTTTTTAATCCTACAAAATTTTTCACTTGAAGAATAAGGGTAGACTTGGACATTTTTGTATAAATCCTATAATTCTGTTAAATAAGCTAATAACAGCTCTGATTATTTCACAGTTTCTTCAAACCTGTTATGATTTTTTTTTTTAATTGCAAGGTACCTAGAATTCAACTTGTTCCTTGTTATTTTGTATCTGTGTACAATTTTGATACCATTTTTTCAGAGTTCCCCTTGGCTAAGATAGAAATTTATGCCTGTTAAATCAATATATAAATCTTACAAAAATTAGAAGAGGTGATTTTTATGAGACTGTAAAAGTTGGAGCTGCTGTCAGTGTGGTTTTTTTTCTTATATCAAAGAATTAGCTGCCAAAATTCAGTTACATGCCAGTAGAAGTACACTGGAAATGTAAATTGCTGTCATATGGATTGTCATCCAATTGAAAGCTGCATACTAAATCAAGGAACTTGTTACTTTTACAGACAAAAGGAATAGTGAGAGGTGCTTGCATCATTTGTGACAGATGTAGTCACAACGTTTTTTATAAGGCAAGTATGTGACAGAATCTGATTTTACAGCACCACAACTGCTGTGTTACAAAACATTCATTTTCATGAAACCCTTTTGTAACCACTGCTCACTGAAAAAGACACTTATCCTTTGGAAAAAAAAATAAATGCCTTGTGTAGTGGTATAAATTATACTGCTTTTTTAAAAAGTATATGAAAGGTTCTTGGGCTACCTTTCTTTATTCTCTGTCTTCTTAATTCTCACACTGTCTAAAAGTGATACATTCATACCGTAGCCTTTTGCTTTTTAATTTTTAGTGGCCACATCAACCATGCTGAACTTTGCCTAAGGAAAGGTTCTTGGAGGATGCCATGACAATGCTATATTACTAAAAAGAGACTGAACTTTAGAGCAGTTTATCTTTCAGAAAGGTTTGAATGGAAGAATAGGTCCAAGCAGATTAATGCTACCTCTGTTTACAGATATATATTACAGTCTTCACTTGAATTTGTACTACTTGTCCCTGGTTGAGTCATAGTCTAATTAGGATCAAATGCTGCAGATTTAAAGTTTTTTCCATTACATGTAGAGCAGTCAATTGAATTGTTTGCATACATTGTGCCAGGATTATTCCCATGTATTATCTTCAGTCTTAGCTGCTACCTTCCCAAAGCATTCTCTGTCATTACACTATTTCCAGTTTAGTTTTTGGAGAGTATTTGAAACTGAGAACATAGCTGTACAGGACAATGGAAAGACTGAGCTGGCAGGGACCTCTGGAGATAATCTGGTCCAACCCCCTTCTCAGGCAGGATAATGTAGAGGACGCTGCCCTGGATGCTATTTCTGTGGCTTTTTAATATTTCCAAGAGTGGAGATTCTGCAAACTCTCTGGTTCAACCCAGTGCAGGACTCCCTCAAAGACTGTTTCCTGATATTCCGGGGGAAACTCCTATGTTTCACTTGTGCCCATTTTCTTGTCACAGGGCACCACTGGAAAGAGCCTGGATCCACTTTCTTTGCACCCTCCCTTCAGATATTTATGCATGTTCATGAGGTCCCCCCTGAGTCTTTTTTCCAGGCTGAGCAGTTCCTACTTTCTCAAGCTTTCCTCATGTAAGAGAGGATTCAGTCCCTTAATCACCATTGGGGCCATTTACTGGTGTCTCTTCAGTAGCTCTACAACTGTCTTGTGGTAGGGACAGTATTCCAGGTGCTGACAAGAGGGGAAGGATCAGCTCTGTCCATCTGTTGACAATGATCCTCCTAATGTAGCCTGTGATGCTGATAGCTCCATCATTTTTCCCAGGGTTTGAGGTGAAGCCGTCATTCCCTGGGTCCTCCATAATATCCTTCTTGAAGATAGAAGTAACATTTGTGTTCCTCCAATCTTCAGGCACTTCTTCCATTTGCTGTGATCCATCAAAGTTTGTAAAAAGGATCCTCACAATGATTGCTGCCAGCTCCCCCAGCACTCGCAGGTGCATCCCATCAGAGCCTATGGACTTTTTATATATGTCCTGTTTGCTGAGGTATTCTCCAACCTGATTCGCTTCTACAAAGGGCAATTTTTAAAAAACTCTAACTTCTGTACATGGAAATTACCTTGAAGTACTTCTTATGATCAAAGGAACTGTTAACATTCCACTTCTAGGTATCTTGCATACATAGAAAATATTTGCAGAAGCTCTCTCTTTGCAGCAACAGGTCACAATGTGAACTTTCTGGTATTTGGCGATAATTTAACTTCACCCTAATGTTTATTTACATTATGATGCACACAAGCCTACTTATGTGGTTTATATCACTGAAATTCTTAGTGTTTAGTAGACTCTGCCTATTTTGTATGTTCTTATTCCTGTTGCAAATCACTGTTTGTGATTGAAGAGTTTTTCTTTACGTTGAGTGAAAGACATATCTGTTTGGAGGAACTTGGAAAAAAGCGTTGTACAATGAACGGCTTGGTCACACTCCTACATATAAAAAGGTGGATGGTAAGAAAATTCCACCAGATCTATCCTATTACAAAGAAAGAAAAGTCTGAGAAAGCTGACATTTACCTTCCTACTAAATTTAAAGTTCTGATGCTGTTTATTAATCTAGTAATGGTAACAGTAACATTTTAGAAACCACAGTAGTTTTGTAGTTATTTTTTCAACTATAGCAGTACACATTCACTTGTAAATCTTTTTATTTTCTCCTAAGCATTTTAACCTTGATTTTCTACTTTCTTTTGAATCTAGAAAGGTCTTTAGTTTCAGTCCCTCCATCCCACTCTACAGACTATTTTAGATCTAAATTTTAGTTAGTAATCCTATAAACTCTCAGCTTCTTTTCTTTTACCTGTTATAATTAAAATTATATATAATCCATAATGACTTATTAGGAGTCATAAAGTACTTCTAGAATTAAAAGGTAGTCTAGGCACTTGTATTTTAAACTGAGGACAGTTATACATAATGTGAATGTTCCCTAAGTGTTCATGAAATTAGGTATAAAGCTTTTACCCATTTATACTCTAAAAAAACTACTGTATATGAAATATACCTGATACAGTTACCAAGTCTTCTTTTTCTAGTAATTGGGTTTTTTTACTAAATATTTAAAGCAAAGAAAATCAAACATTGGTGTTGTATTAAAATAGAAAAGACTCACTTTGGAACATGATTTTTGTCTTTAAAGCTGATTGAAATGTTAAGAAAATGTTAGATTTGAGATACAATGCTCTAAGGATGCATATTTTCCACATTTAGAGCTGTGGGTGGAATTTTGTTGGCAATAATTTTTGATCAACATAAAGACTTTATTCTGAGTTCAGATCACTAGAAAAAAGCATTCCTTGCTTTCAAACTTCAGAGTTGGTGGGCTTTTTTTGAGGTAATAAATTTATAATATTTAATCAGAGCTCTGTTGGCCACTATTTTCCTTTCAGAAATCTTTTATGACCTGGAACAGCTGGCAGGTAGCTGTAGCCCCTCTGCAAAAAGGGTTACTGGCAGTGAGCACCTTGCAGGGAGGGGCTGTACTGAAGGGGAGAACTTAATGTACTCTTAACTTTGTTTCCTTAACATTGAGGGACAGAGAGAGATGAGACTATTCACTCATCACTGGAATGAGTCTAAATAAATCAGTCTCAGAACTATCTTTCCAGATCTCTCTGCAAGTCGTCTGCTTGGAGCTTAAGAATACGGTCATGGATGCTCTAACCCTGTAGAAAACTGGTTGCAAACGCCACAGAATAAGGAGAAAAAAAAGGAAAAATGCATTTCAGCAGATGACAGAACTTTGCCTGTGTGCTACTGTGGAGTTTAGTTGTTCCAAGTCACAAGGATAAAGTGCTGGTAAAATGACAGAGATTTCCCATGAAAGAAGCCAAACGTTCCTGGTGTGCAACGTCCCAGCCAGCGAACTGCTGGTTTGCCCACAGAGGGAATACTCATCTGTTCTGCCACTAAAGTCAGTGTTGCCTGTGTTAAAATAACAAATTCACTGAGTGATGTCATCTGAGTGTATGCCACAAGGTACAGGTATTCTTCCTCTGCTTGCTCAGAGTAAAATGCAGCTGAGTTTCTTTGACTAAAACAGGAAGTTTAATGGGTGCATATTGCTTTTATTCGTCGTACAAAGGATTTAGGCCTGGCATCTCCCTTACTTTGTGCTGTTACCAATGGAACTAAAAACCCAGGCTAGACATGCAAATTGAATTAAAATCCACATCCAGTAACTATGTTATTTGTTCTTTGTCAAAAAGCTTTGACCTAGTAGATGCAGTTATCTTACATAATCACACCTTAAGTACCACTAAAAGCATGCAGAAGGATGGTTTAGGAACATTCCTGTGGACTGAGGCAGTTCTGCTTAAAGACTGTGGCTTGAAAGAGGGTGTTTGAAGGGCTCTGAAGCTGTTGAAAATGTTGTCTTTCTTCCTGTCTGTTCTGTTCCTGTTCAGTACCTACGTAAGGAGTTTCATTTGTTTTGAGTTGTCAGTTTGACCCTCTCTTGAAACACAACACTGAAATAAGCAGAGTGAAAGAAGGAGGGGGGGAATTCTTTCCTTGCAATTGGCTTCATTCTGTTTTACTTGGGTTTGCAATCAATATTTGAATTTCATTTTCATTAGACATCCTAATTATTTTCACTCTTCAAGTTTAACATTACAGATTATTTTCAAGATGCAACATTACCAATATACACTTGATTTCATCCAGTATATTTCAAAGTATTGTTCAAAGTTCAAAAACAAGTTGAAAATCACACCTATTACTCTATGTTTTACTTTTCTCCTATTATTGTTCTGTGTTGTTTCCTTCTTTGTTAAAGAGTAGAAAGTGCTAATGAGAAATCGCCTTAAAAACTTAATATTTGAGTGGTTTAATGTCTTAAATTCTAATTGTCCTTTTGGTTTTGTGGTTTATCATATCACAGATGTGAACCATTATAACCTTTAAATAAGTTGAAAGATGAAGTCCTTAATTGTTTTTATGACGTGTTTCAATAGGATAGAATTTATTACTTGGGTAGTTGAAAAAAAAGAATTTTATTCCAGTTCTGCATTTATAAATGAATTGTCCTGAGAAAAAACCAAAAAAACCCTTATAATAAAAAGACCCCACCAAAACCAAAAGCAATAAACTGTCCCCTTTGAGTCACAGAATCTGTCAGTGCAGTTCTGGATAAATTTTTTCAGAATGAGACCTGTCACTACATATTGTGCAGTTAATTTATATTTGTAGCTGATTTATATTTTTCTATTAATTTTAGTCACTTATTTATACCCTTTTGTTAAATGAACTGTGTCATATTTATGCAAGCATAAACAAAGAGAAGTAAGGGACAGGTGCGTTCTAAGTGTCAGAAGTGAAACACTGTGCAAACACTTCCTAAAGGTATTTTTTATAAATAATTTGATAACTCAAATATTCCAATGGTTAGTCCAAGTGGAACAGGTTATTACCATCCTTAGAAGATGATGGTAGATAGTGGTAGATCTTGAAGTTTTTAGAGAAGATATTATACTAGACTTTCGCACTTCTGCTAGTACCTTACAATCTTTTTCTAATATTTTAAGTTTCTTGATACAAAAGAACTACATCAAGGAAAAAAAACCCAAAATAATCAAACAAAACCACACAAAAAACAGCCCAATGGACAAAAAGATAACCCCATAAGCCAAAATCTGGATCAGTAAACCCATAAACATTAGAAGATTAGAAACACTCTGTTCTGAAATAGCTGCCACTGGAAGAAAATTAAATAAATAGTTATTAATTAATGAACTTGTGACTGTGTACTCAGGCCAAAATACATGAGAGGCAAAGAGGTGCCAGGCAGTCTTAGACACCCAAAGTCTACTGATGGATGTTCCAGTTTGGAAAATTGTTCTTCAATTTACCTGAATACTGGTGAGGAGAGAAATTTCCTCTGAGATAAGACAACTTCTGTTTAACCCAAATTAAGCAACTGTTTTCCTGTTGTCTAAGAATCTCTGAAGTCACAGAGGAAATACGAGGCCTTGGCTTTATGGACAAATTGTTGAACCCTGACCTGCTGCCTGGGTTTTCAGATTTCAAACATACTTTGCTGTAATGGCTTGAATGCCAATGAAAAACCATTAGACTCTCAGAAGTAATAGCAAGAAAAAAAACAAACCAAAACAAAAAAGTTACCGTGCATGGGGTTACACTGTTTTTGTGTTTTGGTTTGTTTTTGTTGAAGACAAGCTACGTCACAGGAAGAGTGCAGGAAACTGATTTTCTCCACTCTGTAAGAAGACTGGGAAAAATGCAAAAAATCCCATCTAGGTCCCTTAGAAATTAATATTTGGTGGTTCAGTGCTAAAAATTGTAGAATACACCTCACAGAGTTTTTATTTCAGTCTGTCTGGTTTACTTATTGCTGTTTCAACAGTTGATTCTGATAGAAGTGTAGATACATAGTCTCTTTTCTCTGTTTTAGTATTTTTCTTCTTTGGTTGGTCTTTTTAAAAAATGAGAAAAAAACCCCAAAATACAATTTAGTGTAGCCTCATCTGCAGTAATATTGTGCATGAGGAATTGCTTTTGCGTGATTAACTGAAGCCCAACAGTTCATAGCCATCTCTTTGTAAATAGCAAAAAAAAAGAAGAAAAGATCAGTCTTGAACTTATGAATGATTTCCTGTTCCATAATTCTCTGTCCAATGTTATCTGACTGTGGCCGCCTCTCATCAAATTTGCTACAGAGACAGAAACTGTTCTTCAGTGTTGGGTACTTCCCTATTCCAAGCAATGAATAATTTACAGATTATTTAAAACCCGTAGCTAATAGATCAGGAAAAGACACTAAGAAGATGTGTCTGTTTTCTCAAAAAAAAAAGGAAAAAAAATCCAAAAATATCCAAATAAGAGTATGTAATATTTTCAAGTGCTGAGCTGGAAAAATAACCAATTAGTCAAGGCTGAATTTCTTGTTGTCTAAGTTTCCATATTGGACAAAGAGCCTATGGGAAGCATTTGGTGATAACACTAAGTGAGAAGACTTGGTCAGACAATTTCACAGCTACAGAGTGACCTGGACACAGTGGAGGAAACTTGTTTCTAAATACAAGGTCGTGCTGGGATATGTTGGCTATTCCAACCAACTTTTTTCAGTCTTCTGGTCTAGAGAGATCTGACCACACTACTAGATTTCTGGAAAGTTACTCATGCTTCAGCAACCTTTAGTGAGGGGTTTTTATTACAGGTTGAACTTTGCTAGTGTTACTAGGTCCAGCTGGTCTTCTAAGGATGGAATTTGAATATGCTGAGAATGCTGGACGTTAAGCAGCTATTATAATATAAATACTGTGGAAAAAATGAATCCGTATTTTCTTTTAGTTTTAATTTTCATTTTTTAGGTAGAGATAATATCAAGAACTAGGCTTATTTCTATGTTACCCTTTCTAAAGCATAAATTCTGAAATACTGAGATAACCGTTTATCATAGTTCATTTATTCAGTAATTTTAGCTTTTTTTTCTTTCAGTAACTCCTGGTGAAACTGTTGCTGTGGATACACAAACCAGGGTAACCAAGGAAACCACCACCTTCAAACCAGAAATGCCATCTTCTGTGCTTTTGGAGGTTCCAGCCTTGGCTGACTTCAATAAGGCATGGGCAGAACTCACTGACTGGCTTTCTCGACTGGATCGAGAGATAAAATCTCAGAGAGTGAAAGTAGGTGATCTTGATGACATCAACGGCATGATCATCAAACAAAAGGTATGGGAAACACTGATTTTTCAAGTTGAAAGCCTCATGGTCTTTATTCTGTATTAAATCCTTTCAACAAAGAACACAGGAGAGATGAGAGGTTGCAATATTACAATACATGTAGTTGTCACTTCAGCTACCTTATCCCATAAACACAATTATTGGATGAAATGTTTAGATAACTAATCGAGGAGAAAAGAAAAAGTATTTACTATTTTCTCTGGTATTTGAAGCAGATCTCTCTATCTTTCTATTGCTTGTGCTGTAAGAGCATGCAAGTCAGTGGTTGAAATATAAACCTCATGAGAATGGAGGAATTGCGTGGTAAGCTCCAGGTTGCCAGAAAGAAGACAACCCTGATTCATGCCTTTTCTTATGTTACTTCTCTAATAACTTTTTGAGAGCCTTACATGCTGCTGCTCTCGGTTTATCAAAGGCTCCTCAGTTGTCTTAAAGGAAAGAACAGCTCATTAATGCAATTGTTTTGTCAGCAAAACTGCATCACTACATCACCTACCTTTGAAAACACAGAAAAATATGGAAATACATGTTTTAGGAGAAAAAAGGCTAAATTTTAGCTACTCAGTAGCAATAAAAGTAATTTCGTTTTATACAGCTCTAAAGTAATTACCTGCCTTCTAGATCTAGCATTGTTCAATATAAAAGATTTGCCCTGCCTGTGCAAAATTTTTCAGTGCTAAAATTCCATTCAGTTCATTTCTAAACTGAGTTTAGGACTCCTTAGTATAAGATTCTCTTGTTTTTTCTCGTGATCTTCCTTCTCATAAAAAAATCTGATTTATTTTAAGGAAGATATTGACATTCTTTCTCTACTAGAAATAGAGTGAGAAAAAATGTATGCATTTTATTGAGACTCTGTACTGAGACATTTTATAAGAAAATATGCTGACATCTCATAGGATTCATTCTGCTTGTTTTCTTATATTTCCTTTTTTTCCAGTGTTTTAAACTTTCTATATTTGAGAAATTTGGCTTGCTTTACCTTCTAGATGAAGAAAATATTCGTTTCATCTTGATTAATGATGATAATGTTTACTAAGTAGAATTATATACTGCTTCATTAATTAAAGTATCCTTAAAACAGAATGGATATAATAAGTGATAATTCCAGTGCTATCTACACAGGGCATTAGGTTGAAATAGTTGTTACGTCATTTGAAAAGGTTGAGGGCCAAAGAGGACTTGTTTACACATTATCTTTTAATGTTTTTCAGAATAATTTTGGTTTTAAAATTTTATATTGTCAAATACTTGATTCAGCATTATTCAGTTTTCTTACTTATACTTCACTTTAGCATATTGTTTTTGCAGGAAAAATCCATAGTTTGTTTCCTTCTTTAGACATCTTGCAGATGTCTTTTACTTAAATATGAGATCAAATTATTAACTCTTCAGAATTTCAGCTATTATTATATGCATTTTAAAATGAACTGCTTTGTATTTGCATTTCATCTTAGTTCAAGGCTAAAATATTTTAGCACTGCTGCAGTCTGTTCCTGGCTGGGTAGCCCTGTATCTTTTTTTGATACCATGCTGTGCTGGTAACAAAACCAGCAGGAAAACTCTTTTTTGTCATGCTTACCTCTCTAATTGGCTGTGCAACAGAATGTGACATTTAATATATTCTCAGATGAAATGGAAGAACCAATGTCTATATATAGACTGCAGTTCTGTTAACTGTCTCCCTCTTCTCTAATGATCATCTTAATATCACTTAATACATGGAAATGAATGTAATGAAATATTTCATTCTTCTTGTAAATCTATCACTGGATTATTAGGTGAGATTAGCACAGAGAATTTTCAAAACTGACAAAGAATTTTTTAGGTTTCTCATAAAAAAACAACCCTACCCTGCCTTCTAATGTGTGGAGTGTCTGCAGCACTCTGTGAGCTGATGAAGTTGGACGTGTGGGTACTTGACTAATCCGAAAAGTCACGCCAGATATGATCTAAGTTGGAAATCCAAAAGTAGTGCTTACCTCCCCTGATCTGTATATTCTGTAGAAAAATATAGGGATATTTTTCCTGTGGTTGTGATTTAAAAGTCATTGAAAGTCACCATACTGCAGTGTGCTTTATTTGGAAAGTTTATTGCATCTTTACAGGGATCTCAGTAAGATTTAATGAAAGTTCCATCTTTGTAGATTGACCTGTTTTTTTTAAATCAGTTTTTCGACTTTAGGTGTAAAATACCATCTAAACACAGCCAACTACTTACCTCATAAAAATTCATCATTACAGAGATACATGCTTCAAGAAAGCTGTTTTATTATAATACATCTCTAGCAGCTCACCCAGAATTTAGACCGCTTCAAACAGCTCATCCTGTTGTTGCATTACCAAACTATTACTGTTTTGGGGTTTTTGTTTCCATTTCATATTTGCTTCAAAGCAGAGAGACTATTTTCTAATAAGAAATTGCAATGTCAAAGCAAACATTTTAAAAGCAAAGAAATCCCACATCCTAGCAATGTACGTTAGAGGCCATTTTCCAAATCGCCCAGTTAAAAATAAGTGACCTTAGGTTGTCCTTTTTCTCATAGCAGCATGTAATATTGTTGAAGCTCCATCTTTGAGGGCATTTTGGTTAAGTTCACTTCAATCTGATTGTATCACAGGATCACAGCCACTAACTTTGCCATATTTTTCCTCCATAAAAGTTTAAGACATCGTTAGCCCTCACTTGAACTTTGCTTGGAGCTGATTGCAGTGTTGGCACTCTTGTGTGAACAGCACATACACTGGTTAATTATGGGACAATAAAACTCAAAAAAGACAACTATTTAGAAAAAAAGGCTTGTTTTAGTGGCAGCTTCCCCTTAATGAAAGAAACAATACAAATTAAATTCTCCTAAGTGTTGCACATAATATATACTAAAAGTACTATACTATAAGAGTAGCATAATGACAAGTAATTTCAAATATCTATAGTTCATCTTTCCGTCAAATGAGTGGTATACTTCAAGCAAATGCATTACATATTTCAGTCATCTCTGATTGTATCTTGTTAAACTCTGTATAATTAAACTAAAAGATACTAAAAAGTGTGTAGTAAGGATATTCAATACTAACATTAGTGTCATCTGTGTTTTCATTAAAGGAAAATTATATTTTTCTCATCTTCTTGAAGACTGATATTTTGTAGGATTTGATTCTTAAACAAAGAAATGTAAAGCAGGCTGACGAGAGACTCATGTTGTTTCTTTAGATGAAAAATAAAGCAAATAAAGTTCATGGGAAAGACTGTGGATTTATAATATGCCGTGATGTGAGGAGGTGAGGAACGTGACAGAATATGGTTTACCCAGTTGCTTCATTCCACTGTCCTTACTTTGAAACAATCAACATGCTTTTTATTTGAAAGTCAGGTGGGAATTCTCCATAAAAGGGAAAATTGTGAGGAACAGGATGATAAACTCCATTTTACTACATTTTAGAAAAGTGGAAATCTTACTTAAAATGCCAACAAGCCTTTACTCAAAAACTCTGCTTTGGCATCATTGTATTTTGAGAAAGGTTTCCAGCAGGAATAGATTTCTACTGGAAGTAGTGAATCATGGAAGCTGTGCGAAGCTAGAAGTTAATTAACAATGCTGTTCAAAGACATTAGGTACTATAATCTCCTTAGATTTTGAATTCTGTCCATGGATTTTGCCAACGTATGCTGTCCATCCAAATGTTTTGTAATATATGTAGTTGAAAGCATGGCTTTTTATTGCACTGGATATACATAGATTTTATTTAGCAAAAATTATTGTAATAAGTAATATTACTAATGAATGGGACTAAATTTTTCAATACCTGCTTTTACTCATTGATTCTGAGAGTTGAATAGGCTGAATCCTCACTTTTAGGTGCAGTCGAGGGGACTAATCTGGTAAAAAAGTATTTATGTAGGCTGAGACTAACCTAGTTACTGAGACTTTTATGCAGAGAAGTGGAAAAAATACTTTCTGGAAATGATTTGTATCATCCAAAAGTAGTCATCCAAAAGGATGTAGAGAACTTACTTCTGTCTAATTAATTTATCACTATTCAAAAAAAGGTAGGTCTCATCGTCTGTCAGTTAGAGAAATAAACAAAGCTAGAATGAGGACATGTTTTCACTTTTAGTTGTAATTTTCAATAATTGAGAATCTTTTCCAGATGATGGATGGTAAAATAACAGTTAAGGAAAAATACTTGTTTATAAACTGTGCAGAAAAAAGAGTGGGCTTAACTTAGATTCCTCTTGTCAGAGCATTTTTTATCTATCCTTTCCCATGGTTACATACCGTGCATTTTAGTACAGAACTTAAATGTGCATTTTCGTATGCAATCTTACAATTAATACTGATAGATCAGAAGAATGGGAAATTTTCCGTCCAAACTGTTTTCCAACGTACATTTTTGTGGAAATAAAAATACATTTATGTCCAAATTTGTATCCTGTTATTACAGAAGCAACTGTAAATTCCAAATCAAAATTTGCAGTTCTGCATTACTGAGTATGAATCAGTGCACTCTAAATGTGCCTGTGTTGAATGAAAAGTTGTGGTTACAGACAGAGGCTTTTGCATCTGTCCATGTAGCGTATGTCAGAAGTGTAAGCTGTAGGCAAGGCAGAGTCTTCACCCTTTTGGGTGGTGTACTTTAAGGTCCACAGAGTTTTGTAAAAGTTTCATTTTAGTGAAAAATGCATGAAAAGAGCCATGTAGCACATCTCAGATAAGGTACTGTTGAAGAACGTAACAGAAGTTTTTACATTTGGAGCTGAACGTTTTCAGTTCATGTGATGTGTTTAAAGGGGAGAGTTTGCTTGTCCAGAATCCAAGTGTGGTGCCAGTAACTTGGGAATTTACATTCACACTTTCTGAATCAAACTTCCAGAGCACATTTGCCCCATCCCTCGCTCTGTGCTGTTATGATGCTTTGAGGGTTGTTTTTCAAAGCTTCCAGGATTTTCTTTTTCCATATGAATACACAACTGCAGACATTTCCTGGGTCCCTGTTGGGCCAGGATAAACTATCCTGATAAAGCAGGGCTGGAACTGAAACTGATTCTGCAGCATGTTGGGTGATTCACTGGCGTTTTTTTGCATCTTCTCTTATACCATAACCCTACACATGATTTTATGGCTTAAATGGTGTGCAAAACCTCCCTTACTGCTGTGAAATTCACCATAGGATATAATTGTTCAGGAGACACTATCATTATTTTATTCCAGAGTGTATTTCAGGGTGTTACTGTTCTTGTGTTTAATATGGGATATCCAGTGGAATTCTTATTTTATACTGTCATGCTGTCAGACTTCTAAAATTAATTTTAATTTATGGAAGTACTGAAAATCTGGTTTCAGTTTTTGATGTGAATAAAGAAACTAATAAATGAACAGATTTCTAAATATAATAATTTGTTATTATAAATTTAAAACTACAAGATTTGTAGTCCTGAAAGGCTTTTTCCTTTTTTGCAGAATAGAGGAAAATGAAAAAATGTCTATTAGCCTTCAAGCTTGTTTCTAAAGGTTAGAAAATGCAGTAGGATGCTCTAGAGGGCCTGGAAATCTGAGTCTTTAAAGGGAAAGGGAAGAAAAAAGGTCTATTAGTCTGAAAATTGGACCTCAAGGGATATAGAATATGTGTCAGGAGACTCTTTTTTTAATACTTTGTTGAACAAAAAGACAGCTGATATTTTAAACTAGCTTGGCCAGCTCATTACAGTGTGTTAGAGAATATATTTGTTTTCTGCAACAATTAAAAAAAAAGTCTAAACACTGTCTCTTGGAGCGTGATTAACTGCTTTTTCTTTATTTCTCTATAATGTTAATTTCTAGGACATGCATAAAAGTTGTACCTCTAAGGATCTGATTCTAAACTTAATGGAGTAAAAGAGATACTTTCATCATTTTTCAGTTAGTTTTCAGTCAGGCTGTATATCACCATCCAAACAAAAAACAGTACAACAGTTGTGCCTAAAGATAACGTTCCTTTCTTTGCTTTTATTGGCCTTTTGTGAAATAATTCTAGGGTTTTTTTCCAATTCTTGACAAAGATAAATTATCATGATTAATACAGCTGGCATCCTGTTCAGCAGGGAAAGAATAAGAGTGTAGCAACTCATTTTTGTTTGCATTAATACGTTGAGTATTAGAAGTGTGAACTTTTCACTAGGGCTGCATTTTTTCAGTAGCCATTTTTTATTTTTTTATTTTTTTTAATTTCTGAGTCTGAGTCTGAATATCTTATAAGTACAAATTACCTATTCCATCAATACTGGACCTTACCTGACCTACTTTTTTTAATCCAAGTCAATTTTTCATTCTGTATTTTTATTCCACCAGTTCGTGCAGCTCAGGACCCTGCTGCACTGGGTCCTCTACAAACACCCCATGAGTATGGAAAGACTTCTACAGTTTTGTGCTGTCCACAGAGACATGGGAAAATCCTGCTGTGCTGGGAAGTGTGAAACATCCCTAAACTCTCCTTAGTTCTGTGTGTTCCCAGCCTAACTAGATTCTGGGCTGAGTTTAATATGCCCNGGTCCTCTACAAACACCCCATGAGTATGGAAAGACTTCTACAGTTCTATGCTGTCCACAGAGACATGGGAAAATCCTGCTGTGCTGGGAAGTGTGAAACATCCCTAAACTCTCCTTAGTTCTGTGTGTTCCCAGCCTAACTAGATTCTGGGCTGAGTTTAATATGCCCCTCACCAACACGTTGAGGGAAGCGATCACTCCCCTTTAATCAACCTGTGGGACAGCAGCTGGAGTTATGTGTCTGGTTTGGGCTGCCCAGTGTGTAGGAAAGACCTGCAGGGAGTCCAGTGAAGAGCCAGAAATATGGTCAGGGGCAGGAGGGCACTTGATAAATGAGGAGGGGCTGAACTGGGCTTACTCAGCCTAGAGAGAGCTGAAAAGGCATCTGATTGCTCTCTACAGCCACGAGATGGGAGACTGTACAGAAGATAGAGCCAGACTCTTCTGAAAGGTCCACAGCAGAAGGATGAGAGACAACAGACACATGCTGGAGCAAAAGGAATTCTGATGAAATATTAGGAGAAAAGATGTGCATGATGAACATAATGAAAGATTGGAACAGGCTGTCCAGAGATGTCGAGGGTTCTCCATCCTTGGAGATACTCATCACAGGACTGCACAGGGACTTGTGTGACCTGATGTGACTCTGAATTTGGCCACATTTGAGCAGTAGCTGAGCAAGATGATCTGCAAAGGTCCCTTCCAAGGCAAATAATTTTGTCATTTTGTATAAATGCTATTTTCAAATACAGATTCTGTGTTCAACCTTGTCAATGAAATATGCTTTAAATGAAGGAAACCATGGCTTTATTCCCTGCTTTGTACCCCTCCCACCTCACCTCTGATTTGCTTTAAGGACTGGAGAAATCCTGTTAAAATTTTGACCTTTTTTTAATTTCTAAATACTTGTGAGGATCTGTCAAGACAGTTACACAAATTTTAGGGGGCTTTATTTTTGTACCGATATTGATATATGTTATTAGAAGTAGTACCAAGAAATATAAGTGGCTTTGGTTTTATTAAGAAATTGTGGGAAATATAAAAGCAGCTTGTTTCTAAATAATGATGCAATGTATAAAATTCTAATCTAGCTGTAATCATGAAATGCAAATTAAAACTAGGGGGAACAATTGTATATTTGCTCATTTAATGTGTGAGGAGATGGAGCTCTTCTTCAAGAAATAAGTTTTCTTCTGTAAGAAAATAAAAACATCAAATCCCAGCAGACTTTCCTAATGAATCTAATCCTGAAACACAGTTCTTTTATGTGGGAAAGAAAATGACCCCAGAATTTAAACTAAAAATCTGTGAACTTAAAATGTGCCCTACTGGTTTTTCAATGTGCCAAGGGTACTCTGATGCTTCTATAAACACATCTTAATAATGATATAGATTCAGGGTTTTGCTAGCAGATGGACAATTCCCTCTTGAGGCAGAACAGCCAGCAGTATCATTATCATCCTTTTTCATGAAGGGATTGTGTAAAAAAAAGTCACAAGCCTTTTTAAACTGTAGTATAAGCTTTATTATAAGTAGTTTCTAGTAACTTAGCTCTGCTGCAGTAAGCAGAATTCTTGGAATTCCGTTTCCTCTTTTCCCAGTAGAATACTACAATAATTTTTTTGCACTTAGAGAAGCTCTCATGGAGAGTTCTCTGTTGATTTACATGTTTATATTGTTTTATAACACTCACGTTAAGTAATGAAAACCACTCAAATAAGTACTTTACTCAAATGTAAGGAGACAAACATCTTAACTCACTCCAGTGCAACATTTAAATTTTGTGCAATGTAGAGCTGCTCACAAGTGAAAGGGAAAATTTATAAAAACACTGTAAGAGAGGCTTAAAGGCATATTTTCATTCAGGAGCACTGGGTTCTTGAAAAATTTTCTCTATTCCCTAACCATTATGCATGTTTTTATTTTTCATGTGACCCACTGCTAGGCATGTGCTGTCACTAGATTTAAGATAAATAAACAGTAAGTTCCTTTGGTTCTGGGAAGGCAGAGAAGAAGTGGGAGATAAAACTGTGCCTTGCTAAGTTGTCACTGTGTGGGGCATCCAGGACAGAGGTACACTGTGCTAGGAACTTGTTTCTCTTGCCCCACCTCCTTCACCTTTGTGGAACATGGTCTGGTTTCTGCTGCCTGGAGTCCCCCTTGGCTCATCTCTTCTTCATCATATGCTCCTTCTGTGTCTACTAAATTGAATTTTGTATGCAGAAGATAAGGACAAAATGTCTGATTTTGCATAGCCCCTCTAAGAGGTGATGTCATTTTTTAATGATTAACAATATGTTGAAGGAAACCTTAGATTGTAGCACTTCAAGACTCTCTTTTTCTTTCACTATCTGGGAGGGTGGTGGGATAGGGTTGTGTGTTTATTTTTTCTTTTGTTTGATATCGAACAAATAGAAGCAGAATTTGGGGTTTTTTTATATCCTTCATTACTACAAAAATAAAACCAAAAAAATTTGTATTAGCAGACAGCAAATTTACAATGTAAATAGAATATTAATTTTTCAGGTTACTACTGCAAAAAATCCTAGAAAATGCACATGGAGCTTTAAATATGAAAGTACTTCTACTAAAAAGCAATAAGATTATATTTTCCTCAAGAAAGAGACATTAAAGTATTGTTCCAAATTGAAGTGGAGAATTCAGCTCTTCATGTAATCGACTGCTGAAGGAGTACTTAATTTAAAAAACCCTGGTTTTGTAGGAAATGTGGGCCATTTCACATTACTCCAGCCTCTCACCTGTCTCTGTTGCTTGCTGATACAATAAGCAAGGTAACAAATCAATCTCAGGACTGTATTCTGCTGCTTTTGTGGACCATTGCTCTTATTGAGCTGAAAGATCAATTTAGCTTATCACCATGGCACTCCTCATGGTCAGGTGCTTTCTGCCTGTAGGAAAGATTTTCTCCAGCCAATTATGAGATTCATACATGAGAGTTGGTCACTTCAGACAGTTTCCAACTTCCTTTTTCATGCTTCTGGATTTGTCAGGTTCTTCAGATGAATTGTTAAATATGGAATTCACGCTGGGGTTCATGCAGGGAGGTGATGGGAATTGTTTCCCGGAATGGCTTCATTCTCTCAATACCCCAGCTCAGGTACAGACACCCACCTCCATTTGTTCTTACTCATCTCCACCCCTGTGGAGGAGCAGTTTTCAGCTGGAGAACATGACAGAGCCAGAATGTTCCACTGGGAATGAAGCAGCTCTGTGGTTGTCTCCGGTTGGATTCTTGGCACAACCCTGCAAAACGTGCAGTTCTCCTGTTACATGAAACAGCCAGTTCCTACCACTCGTTAGCACAAATAAGCCTCTGGATATCCAGACCAAAGGCAGTGATTTTACTCCATTGGGATACTGAAAAACTCCCTGATTTCTCTCTCTTTCCTCTATTGATTTATTTTGTCACCCCTGAACGCCATGGTTCCAAGTTTTAGTTTAATTTGGTTTTAAGTATTAAAAAAACCCAACTCAACCCCCCCAAAATCAAACTACAGAAAAATAATATTCTAATATTAGCAATGGTAAAGTGAAAAGCTGTATTTTGATGTTAAAAGTGGCTCCTTTTTGATGTTTTAACAGAACAGCTTGACACTTTACTTCTCTGGGAAAAAAAAGTTAGGATCAGCAGTTGTTTCTAATTAGAGTAGAAGCTGGTTTAAATATTTTGTAAAAAATGGTTCTAAGGTAACATAAAGACCCTGTTTTATTTCACCTTCCTGTTCAGAGAAACATCTGTTATATTTTTTGCCCAAAAAGAAAGGAAGTTAAAATGAAGAAATAATAAACAGAACATGAATTTAGGTATTTTCCGCTTTGTGGGAAGAATGATGTTTCTTGGGCTATCGTGAGTTACCACTGATGTCTCACTGCGTATGTCATGGAATCTTTTATTCAAACAGACAGTTTTGAAGGTGGCATGATGTGGGATGACATCTCAGGGCAAACATCCAACATTTTGACATATATTTGACCATTTTCCTTTCTAGTATCTACTAGATACTTAAATTAAATTTGTATTGCAGCACAGTATTGTGTCTTAAATTCCTACCGTGCATTGGAATCAGCATAGATAACATTTAAAAATGTTATTATAAATTCTTCTACTCCTTCATATGTGGCCCATATGGCATAATATTTCTGATGAAAACTAGTATATGTGGCACATTCCTATAATGTCATCAATGTCATTCAGATGTGGGATTCAGCTGTGAACACAAAGTGGTTGTGTTTTGCAAAGAAATGATGGTGCATCAGAACACATGAAAATTATAAACTTGTTTTCTGGTAGTGTGATTTCAGGTGGGGCTCCCCCCCCAGCCTGGACATGTCATTAAGGCACATCATAAAAACGAGAACACTGATGCTAGGGAACCAAATTATATCTGTGGTTAGATGACAACTGTGAAAGCTGGGCATCAAAGTGCGGTGAGACAGTTGATAAAATCAACTCCCTCTTGCATTTGTATTTCATATTCCTTGACTAGTTTAGAGGCAAAAAATAATTAGTAAATTCAGTATTAATTTAGTAAAGAGGATCTCCCCTGCAGTTTTGTACGAGTCATGGGGAAGCTTTTTGGAGGCAGCAGAATCTGCATTGGGGATGAGCACAGCCAAGTGGCCCTTCTGGTCAGTGACTGCAATATATATATTGGGCCTGATGTTATGAACTCAAAAATAGCACCTCTGTGTACCTGTCCTAAATGTTCCAGAGCTACACAACCCTGCAATATAATCCACAACAGATATTGTTGATATGATTGATTTAGAGACAGAAGGGTTTTACAGAAAAAAAATAGTGGTATTTTGTGCATTTAAATTATGATACTGATAAGGTGCATGCGGATGAAAAAACTTTAAAAGTAATTTCAACCAGGACTTAGATCATGGTTCTGAGCTGAGCTAAAAAAAGGTGAAATTGTCTCGCTGGCCTTGTGATTATGGTTAAGAGAAGATAGGAAAGATGGATTAAATGTAGGTGGAGAGGAAAGGGTAGGAAAACCAATGTAATTGTTGAATTGGAAAAGTTTGCAAGACTGTTAGTCTTCTCTAATACATAGTTGTATAAAGGACTATATTGACGAAGTGCAAAAATTCAGTGAAGGAGAAAGATTTGTAAGATAGAAATGCTCTTGATTTTTATCTAAATTAGTATATGCAAATTTCATGTCACCATATTTCCCTCCCCCTCTTCCTCCTAGACTGCAAAAGTATTTAGGTCAAACATCACTTGCCTTCTGAGAAGGGTATTTTACAAGTATCTTTCTTTGACTCTTGCTAGCTAAATATGCCAAGATTAAGAAAGATCTTTCATATTGAAACTTCTTTTCAGTCATATTAGTTAATTTTGTTTATCAGTTTCTATGTTTTTATTAAATTTTTTCCATTATTTCTTATCAATGTGTGATTAATCTAATTTGCTTAATTATGATGGGTTTTGTATGAATTTAATAATTTTGTACATCTCTAATAATTAGAATGGTTTATACACAAGCCAGAACTGTAAGTGGAATCTAAGGGAACTGTGCACGTGACTTTTTATTTCCTTGGGTGCTCATTACCCAATTCCTTTGAAATTCTTTCATTAGCCAATCTTAAAATCACAAATTTTAATTAAAATAACAGGACAGCCTTTGGAGACCTCTTAGTGTAGAATACAAAGCATATATTTTTTATTATGAGAAAATTGGGATTTTTTTACTGTAAGGTTCACAGGAAACGTATTCTCTTGACTTCATGTTTCCTTGTATGCCCATTTCTGAATTCCATGGGCTATATGATCATTGTTAGGCTTTGCTGTAGGGTTGATCATCAGGGATGCTATTTAACAATATATAAGATAAATGATTCTTCAGCCTGTTTTGAATGATGGGTAAATCACCATTTAGATTATCGTTTTCAACCTTTCCTTCTTCTGCCATTGCATAACGAGACTTCTTCACTGTAATTATAGTTTTCAGCATAAAACCCATATAAATAGCAGATTCTTTTTTTTTAGTACTATCTCAGAAAGAAAAGAATGAACAGCAGGACTCATTTTTAATTCCCTGTACTTCAAAAGAATTGTAATGGATTATTAAAAATAATGTGAAAACAAGCACTTTTTCACAATACTCAACAGAAAATTACGATCTTTTCCTTTTAGTGCTTTGCTACTGATTCTTCTCCTTGGAGACATTCTGACTTCATTTCAATCTGCCTCTGTATTTTTTTCCTTTCATTTCCAAATTTGTTTGAATTTTGCCTGTGAGGGATGCACTGTGTGGAAGGTGACACAGCACAGAGGATGCCAGCCCCTGTAAGAGATGACCGTGGCAAACTGTTCCTGGGCAGCAACCTGCTGCCAGTATTCTGTCTGCTAGTGTTCTTTCTGTCTGATAGTGTTTTGGTATTCTGGGTAGGGAAAGAAAAAGAAAAAGGAAAAAAAAGTCTAATTGGAAGAGGTGCACTGAAATAATTCAGAAATAACTGCTAAGCAGCATAGAGGTTAAATGTTAAAACTAGTTTTTAGTTCTAATTTTATGGTCTGCACTGAAGTAAAGTAAGCTCAGGTAGTGAAAGATGGAAATAACTATATAGCATTTACTCAGAACAATTTCTTTCTGTTATGTTTGATAAGAACTTCCATTTTTAGAGGCTTTTAGATAAACTTAAGTATTCACATCAAGGTGGAAAGCTGCTTATCATGAGACATTCACCAAGAAATGTAAGATTTTTTTAAACAGATGCAGCCAAAATTCTGTCTGGCGCATTACCAATGATCCAGGAAAATACTCTGTTACATTTTTAAAATACTCTGGTGTACTTCTTAATATTTGTTAGTATCCAGTTCTCTCTCTCAAATTATTCCATCGATCTTAAATATCTCTAAAAATGCAGACATCTGTGTACATCAATCCATTTGTGTTTGATGAGGACGCCTAGGAGAGTGATCTTTCTCAACACAGTAATTCTTAATGTTTAGTTAATGTTTAGTTTGGTATAGTTTAATGCAAACAATTCCATCACTCAAAAATTGCATGAAAAACAAAATCTCAAAACATTATTTAAAATTAAGATCTCCATAATAGAAATCTGGTTAAATTTACACTCCTGTGGGAGAGAAGAGTAATATTTTGAAGCATATTAACTGAATTTCAATTTACAATTCAGAGAAAACTCAGTACTTTGGAATTGTCTGGGAGAATGTAGAAGGGTTTTTTTGCTTTTTTTTGTTATTTTAAAAAGTGAATGGAAGAGACAAGACTGTGTGTACAGGATTTTACAGGAAAAGGAGGGGAGGGGGGAGAGGGGGTTAAAAGGGCGTTCCCAGATATTTTTGGTCCACTCTTACAGATTGTATGTTGCTGACCATAATAGGAACAAAAAGGAAAAAAAGTGTATTCCTCAGAACATACTTGAAATTTTGCTGGTTTTATACCCACTGCCTCTGAAAAAATAAGATTATAATGTCTAACAAATCATACACCTATTTTCATCACCCAGATGCAGAGATTTTTATTATCCTTGCCGTTCTTTCTGCAATATTCTCATTTACTATTGACACCTGTCAGTTTTGGTAACCCATAACCTATGGACACTTTTTACATAAGTTCTTTAGGAGGAAGCTTGTAAACTGTGCAGGGCAGGGATCCCATCTTCATATCCCTTGAAATATTATTTAGACACTGTGGATTCTATTAAAGAAAACCTAACAAACCTAACATGCATTAATTGTTTTGATCATATCTTAGCTGCAGTACAAATTCCTGGCATATCTCACTGACTAATGAAAAAATCATTTGTAATTCTTATTCGTAGACACAAAACTGGGGCAGGTCATAGCAAAAATGATTGTTTGTTTCTTGCTACTGAAATGTTAAACGTGTTATCTCAGACTTCCAAACCATTTGGCCATCGGAGAGCAGACTGTTATCTGTTCTGACATTAATCTACTTGCAACGGCTACTTTGGTGCACAGTTTCAAAATGACAACAAACATGCACAATGCATCATAATTATGTCCCTTTCAGAAATAAGAACTGCAGAAAGATTTCTTGAACTTAAGAAAGTGTCTTTGCATCTGTGGGAACTAAAAATAGCCTTTTTAAAGATGTGGCTGTAAGGGATGTTTCCCAAAGTATCGCATGGGGTTCACAATATGTTTTTAGGGGTGATAAAATGCAGAATCATATGTATGCATAATAGGCAGGCAACATTCAGTCTAAATTCAATCAAGAATGAAATGCTATTACGTGCAAACACCTCCTGGGCTTGTGCAGAGGTAATGGAGCATATGAAATAGATAAAGTGACAGCCAAGAGAGGAAGAAGATATGTGACTTTCCCTACAACTTTGTTTAATAAAGCTTTCAACATACATTGTGGATATAATGTGTTGTTTTGTCTCCATCCAAATCACCTTAGTTTTTATTCCATGCATTTTGCAGACTGTAATTTGGGGATAATGGGTTCTTTGCACAGCTCAGGGGTGATGAACAGGAATAGCAAGATCTGTTAGTAAGAGAATGTGCATGTCCTTCCCAATAAAGAGATCTTTCTTTGAGTGGAAGAAAGTCATATTTTGCTTTTAAGAAACATCAGTAAGTATTCAGTATTGAATACTTAGGGAGCATAAACATGAAAAAGCTGGTTGGAAACCAGTCTGTGTAAGAGCCAAGTGAAAAGACTCACCTATTTTCAGCCTTTGCTTGCTTGTTTTGCTTGCTTGTTACATGCTCATTACTTCTGTGAAACATGCTTTATGAAATCTGTAGTTCTTGAAGTTTTTCTTGTGCGTTATCAGTGGTTTTGATTCAGTGGGTTTGGTCTATTTTGTAAACTTCCAAGCCTAAGTGAGGAGCAGATTTGTATTGCTCTGCCTGAGAAGGGCTGCAACTGCAACATGATTCAAGGAGTCAGGATGTGGTCTCCTTTCCTGCTTGCTCTAGTTGGGAGCAATCTGCTCAGACACAGGGAATTCATGCCCTTTTCTCCCTAAACGGAGATGCAGTTGAATTCTCAGTTGAACCATTTGTGTTGTCTCAATCTTGTCAACATTTTCAGACTTTCTCGTTTCAGTGGAAATTTGCGATGACTAAATAATTAGAATGTGATACAGTCATGTAAAGCATTTTAATATGTATTGTGTTTGCTAGGTTTTTTTTTTAATTCCTTGATTTATCTAAAAGTCAAGTGTTTGGAGACCTCTTAGCAGAAGCTAGAAAATATGTATTAGTAACATAAATAATATATTATGCCAACATAGTAACAAATAAAACTCTTCCTGTTTACTACTAAAAGAAGATCTATTTATAACACTACAGATTTCCCTATCATTTAGAAAAAAACCCCATCTTGCATAGGATTTGACATAAATTTGAGTGAAGACAACATTGCAGTTAACAAACATTTTGAGTCTCACATAACTCTCTATTTGCAATAGATCTTTCATTGGTTTAGGTTACAGAATTTGTATTTTATAGAACTGTAACAAATACAAGAATAAATAGGTTTTAAATGGGACTAAAAAGGGGTTTTATCACACTTGAGAGCATAAGAAATGCTTTAATGAGTCAAATCATCATTCTTCTGTCTAACCTGGAAAAATATCTCTGGTGGTGACATTAGGGCAGGTTGAACAGGGAGAATGTACCAGCCTGATTGCCTTCTGCTGGATGTTACCCTTATACTGCCCCATCCCTAGCATCCACAGCTCTTGCATTTGGGATCTCAACAGTCCTTGGAGCATCTATTTTTCAGCCTATTGTTCATGAAGTTTTCTAATCTCTCTCTGAAACTGCTGATTCTCTTGGCCCTCCTGACCTCCTGCAAGGAAGCTCTATATACTCAGTACCTGCTATGAAAGTAAATACTTTTGGTTTTTACTATTCTAAAACAGTTACTTATCTTGGGGTGACAATAATGCAGCATACTCCTGCCCACTCTCTTCTGTCTTTAAACGAAATACACATTGAGTGAAATTTTCATTTTATGTAACTTTGTAAGATTTCCTAAAACTCTTTTCTAAAGGATTTTGTAAAAAAGACTTTATATATGTATGCATCCTACCTGAACTGTTGATGAACTAAATCATCCTTCTCTGCATGCTTGTGAGCTTCTTTAAAGAAACCTAGGAGTTTCTTTAGCAAAAAGCTATGGCAGCTATGGGACACCAGTTTCAAATCCTGGTGCTGGAGCTGTAGGATTGAAGCTGTGCACTATGGTCACATCTCCTGCCAACACAACCTCTCAGATCTCCCTCCTCACAGGCAGTTTATGCCACTCCTGGTTACAGACCCATCTTATTCTTCAGACCAGGAATATAATTTCTGAGTTAATTTTTAGATTAGGTAATTAATCTTGTCTTATTTTAAAGTACTTGTTAGTATATAATAGGATCCCAACACCAACACAGCCTTTCTTTCCTGTATTATTTGCATCTGTATGTTACAGTGCACACCTTACTATTATTCTGTCACCAAACTTATGAGAAACGATATGTCAGCTAAAGTAAAACAAGCTCCTCCTGTCTTAGCTAAGAATTTGAAGCCAGCATTTTTAATAGAATTAAAAATAGAGAAAATTAAGTGCCAGCCTGCCATTTTGCACTGTCATTCCATAAAACATATCATACTACAAAGGAACTACAATGACAAAGAGAGGCCAATTTTAATATCTAAGCTAATTTTAAAGAAGAAATAATTTAGTAATTGTTCTTATTACTGGCAGTCTTCTTAGAGACAGTCTGCAGGTACCGTTTCCCATCCTTTCTGTTCTTTCTTCATTGTTATCAAGTAATCAAAATAAAAGTTGAAAGAGTATTAGCTCTAAGAAATGTACGCAATCATGTTTTCATTCAAACCAACATTAAAAGTTCTATGGAAAATGATGCTGTAAATTAGCACAGGGTTTTATTTATTCTCTGTGCTGGTTTTCTTTGTTTGGTTGGGGTTTTTTGGTTCTGTGTTTTTTTGTTTTTTGGGTTTTTTTAGGGTTTTTTTGTTTTTGTTTTTGTTTTTTTTTACAAAGGAAGGGTAAGTATAATAAAAAGATATTGAAGGAGATTTGAAAGTCTGTGCAGTCAAGATTTTTGCATCAGGCAAGATCAACTAGACTTTAAATAATGTCTGACCAGTTTCTGTCTAACCTGCTCCATAAGATTTTTTGTTTTCTGTATCTTTGCTGAATTTTTTCCCCCCATTTTGCAGTCCTTGCCAGTCAAAAGATGTTTGTCTCCAACCTTAATGTGCCCTGCTTCAATTTAAGCTAATTATATCACCACAATGAAAATTGAGAACAGTTTACTCTGTCTCAGCAATAACCTCACATACCTGAAGGGTGGTACTTCAATTTTCTGTAGACTAAACAAATCCTGCTCCCTAAAATCTCTATCCTTGCTTCAAGATTAGTGATCATCTGTCCAGTCATTTGCTACCTATTCTGGTTCTAATCCAGTTTTTCAGCTAGTTATTTTAATGCTTCAAACTTAGTGATTTCTCAGGTTTTTTTTAGACTGCTTTGAATTGTGTTCCTCTTCTCAAATTCTTGCTTCTGGTTAGGTTTTGCATCATTGTGAATATAAAAAACCGATGCTCTATTCCATCAAACGATAACAGTGATTAATATTAGACATAGGACAAATCTGTATGTAGCTTCACTTGATATTGCCTTCCCATATAATGTATTCAAGTTATGGGGTTTTTTTTTTCTTCAGTTTCATTTCCATTTACACCCAAATTTCCTGCTTGTAGTAACATCACATAGGCAGTATTAGAAGCTTTGCTGTGGGCATCAGGGATAACTTCTACCTTTGGTTCACTATTGGTAAATCTTACAGCTCTGGATGAAGGGAAATGCACTTGCCCACTTATTATTTGCTCTTGATAAATGATTGGCTGTATTACTTGTTACTATTTTCCCTTCTTAAAGGAACTAGGAATAATTCACCTAAAATTTCCTGAGTAGTTTTCTATGCCTTTTTCAAAAGTGAGGGATATTCATCCATTTCAGGTTCTTAAATATAACTGTTTGTGCCCATGAGGTTTCTTGAGCCAGTTCCTGAGTATTATAGCTGAAATTCATGAGCTGTCACATCAGAGTTCATATTGAGTTAGATAAGAACAATGTCACACCAGTAACAAAGTTAACATTGTTTGTTTATTGTCTTTCACACAGAGACCTTCTGCCTTGAAGCTGTTAACATAAGTATTAGTGCTAGAACAAACCTTTTTTCAGACTATCACTTCAAAAGTTTCAGTGACTGCTTTATTCCGTTTAGGTAAAAATGTTGAAGCAAAATAAGTTTACAGACTTTATGACATCTGCAAGAATAATCTCCATCTTGTATAACATTACAGAAGAGAAATGAGCTATAGGTTTGAAACTCTTGTTCCCATAAGGGGATAACAAACACTGTGGATAATAATACAAAAAGCTGTTTAGACTCTCTGTGATGGGTTGGAGTCCTTATCCAAATATTGGCTACTGTTCTATATTGCTTGTATGTATATATATGTGTGTGTGAGCATGTGTACATACATATCTGTATTTTAGATACATTTTTTTTTTTTTTCCTGGTAGAAGATGTAATGAAGACCACCATCAAAATAAATCATCAGGTGGCCAGAAGGATTGATAACAGCAAATTCTGAACAATAGCCTGAGTAAGCAGTAACTCTGAGGTTGAGATAGTGGACAAACACCTGAAAATATTCTTCCAATAAGAATACTAGGAAATACATGCAAGATTAAATTATGGACAGTTAGTACAGGTGTCCTCAGGCTGCTCCATGAATTTGTTCCAAACCAGCTGTGCCTTTTTAAAGAAAATTACACGGAATATGCAACAATGGAGACTTGACTCGGACCTCTTTCTCTCCCGTGCACACACATACATACACAGATGTTGTAGTACTGCAATATTCTGAATGTGTCTCGATTACAGACAGGCTCACTGCAGCTGTTTTAAATGAGATAAAGCTGTGGAGCAGATGCAGCAACAGGTAACTGGTTCTGTATTCAGTCAGGTGAGACTCATTAGGTCTCATTAACTCAGGCTGTTCCTGAAAGGCTCTGTAGTGCTGAGCTGGCCCCAGAAATCACACAGCTGTGTTCACACCACGCTCTGTGTGCATTAGTTAAGTCTATCTGACCTAAGCTAGTTCTTTACTGGATCAGTAGAGCCTCTTTCCCGTGTTGTATTTAGTCCAGAATTGGGGCTAACTCATCCATAGGTAATTGAGGATTGACTGTCTCTCTGAGAGTGTGCATCTCAAACATCAGTTAGCTCCTCTCTTTCATATCACTGATTTTCCTATACTTCAACCCTTCTGTCTCAAGCCTTTGCCCTGCTGTTCCCACTCATTCCTGTTCCCCACCCTTGACACACCTGCCTTGTGCTCAGTCTGAAGCATTCACCTTCCTACGCGGGTGAGAGGTGAATGGTTTGGGAAGCAGGGTGGGTACAGCTGTCCAGAAACTGCAGTTCACTCTCCCAGGGAATGTACATCCATTTCCAGTGGTGCAGCCGAGTCTGGGCACCTGGGCTCTTGGCTTAATGCTGCTGTGGCAGTTTCTGCTTCTTCTTTTTTTTTTTTTTT